>JASTWF010000417.1:301061-367022 GCA_030390025.1 Squalus acanthias
ACTCCTCCCCATCCCCTCCCCCACCCCAGCAACCCCTCTGGCAGATCTATGTCGGAGGATATTTAATGGGGAGAAATGTGAGGTGATACATTTTGGGGGGAAGAATAAGCATGGTTTTATTTCAATCACACTATGTGGGTGTCGCTGGCAAGGCCGGCATTTATTGCCCATCCCTAGTTGCCCTTGAGAAGGTGGTGGTGAGCCGCCTTCTTGAACCGCAGCAGTCCGTGTGGTGAAGGTGCTCCCACAGTGCTGTTAGGGAGGGAGTTCCAGGATTTTGATCCAGCAATAATATATTTCCAAGTCAGGATGGTGTGTGACTTGGCGGGGAACTTGGAGGTGTTTCCATCCGCCTGCTGCCCTTGTCCTGTCAAAGAAGCCTTGGCGAGTTGCTGCAGTGCATCTTGTAGATGGTGCACACTGCAGCCACAGTACGCCGGTGGTGGAGGGAGTGAATGTTTAAGGTGGTGGATAAAGTTCTGCAAGTTTTCTGTAAGTTTCTTCGGCAGCACCTCCCAAACCCGCGACCTCTTCCAACTAGAAGGACAAGGGCAGCAGGCGCATGGGAACACCACCACCTCCAAGTTCCCCTCCAAGTCACACACCATCCTGACTTGGAGATATATCGGCCGATCCTTCATCGTCGCTGGGTCAAAATCCTGGAACTCCCTCCCTAACAGCACTGTGGGAGTACCTTCACCACACGGACTGCAGCGGTTCAAGAAGGCGGCTCACCACCACCTTCTCAAGGGCAATTAGGGATGGGCAATAAATGCCGGCCTTGCCAGCGACGCCCACATCCCATAAACAATTTTTTTTTAAATCCCTTTAACTAGCGGTGGTGAGGGGCCTTCCTGCAGGTTCGAGCCATGCATTACTGGGCGAGTCCGGCACTGGGGCACACCACAATCATGCAAGGACTGCAGGTCCCTGATGACAGAATTCTACCGAGCGTTCCTGATGGTAATGGAGTCGCCTTTTCATTATGGCAGGTGCTGCACGTTGGGCTTGTGAATTATCGTGCATTTCCTGCCCGCCATATTGGAAGCTTAGGAGGCCATTTCATGGCTGAGAAATCGAATTTCCAGCCTGTGGCTCTGAACCTTACCTCGACTTTACTCTTGCTCTTCACTCTTCTCTCCTCACTTCCTGTAAAACAAAAAACAAATCATTTTGAGGACAACAGTCCCCGGTTCAGAATCAGCGAGAATCTGAATGTGAGATGGACACGCACAGCGAGTGTGGAAACTGGAGGAAGGTCATTGCAACATATTAAGGTTCACCAAAGGGAATAGGTTGGTAAATGTAGAGGGAGCTTTACATTGTATCTAACCCGGGCTCTACCTGCCCTGGGAGTGGTTGATGTGACAGTGCAGAGGGAGCTTTAAATATAAATTGGCCAGAAAAAGCAGCAAACCTGAGGATTGGGAGCAGTGTAGGAGTCAGCAAAGGAGGACAAAGGGATTAATTAATAGGGGGAAAATAGAGTATGAGAGTAAGCTTGCAGGGAACATAAAACTGACTGTAAAAGCTTCTATAGATATGTGAAGAGAAAAAGATTGGTGAAGTCAAGCGTAGGTCCCTTGCAGTCAGAATCAGGGGAATTTATAATGGGGAACAAAGAAATGGCAGACCAATTAAATACATACTTTGGTTCTGTCTTCACAAAGGAGGACACAAATAAACTCCCAGAGATGTCGGGGAATATAGGGTCTAATGAGAGGGAGGAATTGAATGAAATCAGTATTTGTAGGGAAATGGTGTTAGGGAAATTGACGGGATTGAAGACCGATAAATCCACAGGGCCTGATAATCTACATCCTAGGGTACTTAAGGAAGTGGCCCTAGAAATAGTAGATGCATTGCTGGTCATCTTTCAAAATTCTATAGAATCTGGAACAGTACCCATGGATTGGAGGGTAGCTAATGTAACCCCACTATTTAAAAAAGGTGGTAGAGAAAAAACGGGGAATTATAGACCGCTAAGTCTGACATCAGTAGTGGGCAAAATGCTGGAGTCCATTATAAAAGATGTAATAGCAGAGCACTTGGAAAACAGTGACAGGATCGGACAAAGTCAACATGGATTTACAAAAGGTAAATCATGCTTGACTAATCTACTGGAATTTTTTGAGGATGTAACTGGTAGAATAGATAAGGGAGAACCAGTGGATGTGGTGTATTTGGACTTTCAGAAGGCTTTTGACAAGGTCCCGCATAAGAGATTAGTATGCAAAGTTAAGGCACATGGGATTGGGGGTAAGGTACTGATTTGGATAGAGAACTGCTCCTATCTTCTATGCTCTATGCTTCTATGCTTCTAACCCATGCTGTACCTGCCCTGGGAGTGTTTGATGGGACAGTGTAGAGGGAGCTTTACTCTGTATCTAACCCATGCTGTACCTGCCCTGGGAGTGTTTGATGGGACAGTGTAGAGGGAGCTTTACTCTGTATCTAATCCGTGCTGTCCCTGCCCTGGGAGTGTTTGATGGGACAGTGTAGAGGGAGCTTTACTCTGTATCTAACCCGTGCTGTACCTGCCCTAAGAAATAGGAGCAGGAATAGGCCACTTGGCCCCTCGAGCCTGCTCCGCCATTCAATAAGATCATGGCTGATATTGGGCTCAAAGCCGCTTCCCTGCCCGCGCCCCATAACCCTTCACTCCCTTATCTTGCAAAAATTTGTCTATCTCCACCTTAAATGTATTTAATGACCCAGCCTCCCCAGCTCTCTGGGGCAGAGAATTCCACAGATTTACGACCCTCTGAGAGAAGAAATTCCTCCACATCTCAGTTCTAAAGGGGCGACCCTTTATTCTAAAACTGCCCCGAGTTCTAGATTTCCCCACAAGGGGAAACATCCTCTCTGCATCTACCCTATCGAGCCCCCTCAGTATCTTATATGTTTCAATAAGATCACCTCTCATTCTTCTAAATTCCAATGAGTATAGGCCCAGCCTGCTCAACCTTTCTTCATAAGTCAACCCCCTCATCTCTGGAATTAACCGAGTGAATCGTCTTTGAACTGCCTCCAATGCAAGTATATCCCTCCTTAAATAAGGAGACCAAAACTGTACGCAGTATTCAAGGTGTGGTCTCACCAATACCCTGTACAGTTGTAGCAGGACTTCCCTGCTTTTATACTCCAACCCCCTTGAAATAAAGGCCAACATTCCATTTGCCTTTTTGATTACTTGCTGTACCTGCATGCTAACTTTTTGTGTTTCATGCTCAAGGACGCCCAGGTCCCTCTGAACTGTAGCATTTTGTAATCTCTCTCCATTTAAATAATAATTTGCTTTTTTATTTTTCCTCCCAAACTGGATAACCTCGCGCTTTCCCACATTATACTCCATCTGTCAAATGTTTGCCCACTCACCTAGCCTATCTATATCCCTTTGCAGATTCTTTGAGTCCTCTGCACAACTTGCTTTCCCACCCATCTTTGTATCATCCGCAAATTTGGCTACATTACACTCGGTCCCTTCATCCAAGTCATTAATGTAGATTGTAAATAGTTGAGGCCCCAGCACTGATCCCGGTGGCACCCCACTAGTTACCGTTTGCCAACCGGAAAATGACCCATTTATCCCGACTCTCTGTTTTCTGTTAGTTAGCCAATTCTCTATCCATGCTAATATATTACCCCCAACTCCATGTGCTCTTATCTTATACAGTAACCTTTTATGTGGCATCTTATCGAATGCCTTCTGGAAATCCAAATACACCACATCTACTGGCTCACCTTTGTCCATCCTGCTTGTTACATCCTCAAAGAACTTCAGCAAATTTGTTAAACATGATTTCCCTTTCATAAAACCATGCTGGCTCTGCTTGACTGCATTATGATTTTCCAAATGCCCTGCTACTGCTTCCTTAATGAAGGACTCCAGCATTTTCCCAACGACAGATGTTAGGCTAACTGGTCTATAGTTTCCTGCTTTCTGTCTCCCTCCTTTCTTAAATAGGGGTGTTACATTTACGGTTTCCCAATCCGCTGGGACCTCTCCAGAGTCCAGGGAATTTTGGTATATTGCAACCAATGCATCCACTATCTCTGCCGCCACTTCTTTTAAGCCCCTGGGATGCAGGCCATCTGGTCCAGGGGACTTGTCATCGTTTAGTCCCATTATTTTACCAAGAACTATTTCCTTAGTGATAGTGATTGTCTTTAGTTCCCCCCTCCCTGTGGCCCCTTGATTGTCCATTATTGGGATGTTGTTAGTGTCTCTACCGTGAAGACAGATGCAAAATATTTGTTCAGAGTCCCTGCCATTTCCCCATTCCCCATTATTAATTTCCCAGTCTCATCCTCTAAGGGACCAACGTTTACTTTAGCTACTCTCTTCCTTTTTATATACCTGTAGAAGCTCTTACATTCTGTTTTAATATTTCTTGCCAGTTTACTCTCATAATTCATCTTCTCTCTCTTTATTTTTTTTTAGTCATCCTTTGCTGGTTTTTAAAAATTTCCCAATCCTCTGGCCTCCCACCAATCTTGGCAACATTGTATGCCTTCGGTTTCAATTTGATACCATCCTTTACTTCCTTAGTTAGCCACGGATGGTGCTCCCTTCTCTTAAAATCTTTCTTTCTCACTGGAATATATTTTTGTAGAGGGAGCTTTACTCTGTATCTAAACCGTGCTGTACCTGCCCTGGGAGTGTTTGATGGGACAGTGTAGAGGGAGCTTCACTCTGTATCACACCCGTCCTGTACCTGCCCAGGGAGTGTTTGATGGGGCAGTGTAGAGTGAGCTTTACTCTGTATCTAACCCGTGCTGTACCTGCCCTGGGAGTGTTTGACGGGACAGTGTAGAGGGAGCTTTACTCTGTATCTACCCGTGCTGTACCTGCCCTGGGAGTGTTTGATGGGACAGTGTAGAGGGAGCTTTACTCTGTATCTACCCCGTGCTGTACCTGCCCTGGGAGTGTTTGTTGGGACAGTGTAGAGGGAGCTTTACTCTGTATCTAACCCGTGCTGTGCCTGCCCTGGGAGTGGGGTTGGGGGGGGGGTATCAGTCGGAGGCTGTAGGTTGAGCTGATGCTTGGAGATCCATCCCCTGGATACCCTGGTCTGGGCTCTGTGTTGTTTGGGTATTTATTTGGTGTGCGGGGGGGCACATTGTCCCTGTGACCTGTTCCGGGCGGGGGCGCGGGAGCTGTGGGATGAGGAGTTGCTCCTGGATCCCTAGACCACTGGTTTTAGATCAGAGGCCCAGTGAGCTGGATAGCAGATCACCATCTGGAGCAGAGCAAGCGAAAGACCGCACCTTCATCTCCTCCTCACCCCGTGCCATGTACAAGCAACCCGCAGTCTGTCTGAGTGTTTGTGCGTCTCTGGGAGGAGGATGGGGGTGTGTGAGAGCTGACACCCAGCTCCAGCACAATCTCCGCTCAGCTCCTGAAGGTCCTCTTCAAAGTTCAGCCTTCAGGATGCAGTGCCGGCTTTTGTTGGCCTGTGTGGGCTTCTTGTGTCGTCAGAGTTTAACTGCAGAATCCTTCAGGGGCCCGGCCCGCAGCTCTTAGATTGCTTTACCTCACTCTTAATGTTTCAATCCAATATTGCTCTTTCTACAAAGACCCTGTGCCTCCATTCCCAGTCTGGCCTCCCACTCACTCTCGCTCCGATGCTTGGCCCCCTCCCCCTCTCCCCTCCCTCTCCGCTCCCTCTCTCTCCCCTCCCTCCCTCCCCTCCCCTCCCCTCTCTCCCTCCCTCCTCCCTCCCTCCCCTCCCTCCTCCCCTCCCCTCCCTCTCTCCCCTCCCTCTCTCCCCCTCCCTCCCTCCCTCCCCTCTCCCTCCCTCCCTCCCCTCTCCTCCCTCCCTCCCCCTCCCCTCCCCTCTCCCCTCCCTCTCCCCTCCCTCCCTCCCCTCCCTCCCCCTCTCCCCTCTCCCCTCCCTCTCTCCCCTCCCTCTCCCCCCTCTCCCTTCCCTCCCTCCCCCTCCCTCCCTCCCTCCCCTCTCCCTCCCTCCCTCCCCTCTCCTCCCCTCCCTCCCCCTCTCCCCTCCTCCCCCTCCCCCTCTCCCCTCCCTCTCCCCTCCCTCCCTCCCCCCTCTCCCCTCTCCCCTCCCTCTCTCCCCTCTCTCTCCCCTCCCTCCCCCTCCTCTCTCTCCCCTCTCTCCCCTCTCTCCCCTCCCTCTCCCCCCTCTCCCTCCCTCCCTCCCCCTCCCTCTCTCTCCCCTCCCTCCCCCTCCCCTCTCTCCCCTCCCTCTCCCCCCTCTCCCTCCCTCCCTCCCCCTCTCCCCTCTCTGCCCTCTCTCCCCTCCCTCTCCCTTCCCTCCCTCTCTCTCTCCCCTCCCTCTCTCCCCTCCCTCCCTCTCCCCTCCCTCTCTCTCCCCTCCCTCCCTCTCCCCTCCCTCTCTCCCCTCCCTCCCTCTCCCCTCCCTCTCTCCCCTCCCTCCCTCTCCCCTCCCTCTCTCCCCTCCCTCCCTCTCCCCTCCCTCCCCCTCCCCTCCCTCCCCCTCCCCTCTCTCCCCTCCCTCTCCCCCCTCTCCCTCCCTCCCTCCCCCTCTCCTCTCTCTCCCCTCTCTCCCCTCCCTCTCTCTCCCCTCCCTCCCCCTCCCCTCTCTCCCCTCCCTCTCCCCCCTCTCCCTCCCTCCCTCCCCCTCTCCCCTCTCTCCCCTCTCTCCCCTCCCTCTCTCTCCCCTCCCTCCCCCTCCCCTCTCTCCCCTCCCTCTCCCCTCTCTCTCCTCTCTCCCCTCTCTCCCCTCCCTCTCCCCTCTCTCTCCCCTCCCTCCCTCTCCTCCCTCTCTCCCCTCCCTCCCCTCCCTCCCTCTCCCCCCCACTCCCCACTCTCGCACTTACCTGTCCAGGTGTTGATCCAGATGTGCTCGCGGTGCTGGCTCCTAAAGCCACAGAACAGAAAGGCGAGCCAGAGGGTTAGAGTGACGGCGACAAGCACAGAGACATAGAGAAACTGCAACCATCCAGAATCGAGTTCAATGCCGGGGAGAGTAACAGACATTCTCCAAGACAGTCACCAGGCAGCACTCCCCACAGTCCAGACTCCCCACTCCACCGCACGTTAACACTTTGCGTGCCGCTATGTCGGCGGGACGCAGCGAGAGTGAGAGTGAAGCCCTGACAGAAGCAGGCAGATGTCAGTTCTGGTCCACGTGGAAAATTGGAGCCTGATTCTTGGAAATATTTGGAAAGAAAACAGAGGGATGGAGCCTGAGAGTGAGGCACCGCCCTGCCACACTGCACAGAGCATTAACCCTTCCAGCTCCCACCAGGCTAACAGTAACCCTTAAAGACACAGGCCCAGCAGCAAACTGATGTAAATGGCAGGCCAGGATCGGCACTGAGTATTATGGGATCGAACTGATCACCATGCTGCAGTCTCACTGCTGCTAATTATTATTCGTTCCTGGGATGTGGGCGTCGCTGGCAGGGCCAGCATTTATTGCCCATCCCTAGTTGCCCTTGAGAAGGTGGTGGTGAGCCGCCTTCTTAAACCGCTGCAGTCCGTGTGGTGAAGGTACTCCCACAGTGCTGTTAGGGAGGCAGTTCCAGGATTTTGACCCAGCGACGATGAAGGATCGGCGATATATTTCCAAGTCAGTGTGGTGTGTGACTCGGAGGGGAACTTGGAGGTGGTGGTGTTCCCATGCGGCTGCTCTCACTCCACTCACTGTTCCCGGGACTAATGTCCAGGTTCTTCCCGCTCCCCCAAGCTCAGTTCGAGATTCGCTGGGGTCAGGGTCCACGGGAGGGCACAGCATCAACCAAGTGGGCATCAACGGGTGACTCAGAGTGTGTGGAGGGGGGTACTGGGGATAGTCTCGCCTTCACCCACCACCCGCACACACTGCAGGTATCACTGGATGAAATCAGGGGGCCCTGAGTGGTACTGAGTCCCACTGCCCATTGCTGCATGGAGCGGGATGGGACCCCTCTCGATACCATGCGGGCAGAGTGTTGAAGGGGCGGGGTCGGTACCACTGTGCCACAGGGTGCTTCAGCACTCTATCCTGAGGCTGGGCACCACTCCTGGTGTCTGCAACAACTCACAGCCTGCACTGAGGGGGGTCCCAGGGTTTATACAGTGGGAGTCTCTCACTGAGGGGGGTCTCAGGGTTTATACAGTGGGAGTCTCTCTCACTGAGGGGGGTCTCAGGGTTTATACAGTGGGAGTCTCTCACTGAGGGGGGTCCCAGGGTTTATACAGTGGGAGTCTCTCTCACTGAGGGGGGTCTCAGGGTTTATACAGTGGGAGTCTCTCACTGAGGGGGGTCTCAGGGTTTATACAGTGCGAGTCTCTCTCACTGAGGGGGGTCCCAGGGTTTATACAGTGGGAGTCTCTCACTGAGGGGGGTCTCAGGGTTTATACAGTGGGAGTCTCTCTCACTGAGGGGGGTCTCAGGGTTTATACAGTGGGAGTCTCTCTCACTGAGGGGGGTCCCAGGGTTTATACAGTGGGAGTCTTTCACTGAGGGGGGTCCCAGGGTTTATACAGTGGGAGTCTTTCACTGAGGGGGGTCCCAGGGTTTATACAGTGGGAGTCTTTCACTGAGGGGGGTCTCAGGATTAATACAGTGGGAGTCTTTGACTGAGGGGGGTCCCAGGGTTTATACAGTGCGAGTCTCTCACTGAGGGGGGTCTCAGGGTTTATACAGTGGGAGTCTCTCTCACTGAGGGGGGTCCCAGGGTTTATACAGTGGGAGTCTCTCTCACTGAGGGGGGTCCCAGGGTTTATACAGTGGGAGTCTCTCACTGAGGGGGGTCTCAGGGTTTATACAGTGGGAGTCTCTCTCACTGAGGGGGGTCCCAGGGTTTATACAGTGGGAGTCTTTCACTGAGGGGGGTCCCAGGATTTATACAGTGGGAGTCTCTCTCACTGAGGGGGGGTCCCAGGGTTTATACAGTGGGAGTCTTTCACTGAGGGGGGGTCCCAGGGTTTATACAGTGGGAGTCTCTCTCACTGAGGGGGGTCCCAGGGTTTATACAGTGGGAGTCTCTCACTGAGGGGGGTCTCAGGGTTTATACAGTGGGAGTCTCTCACTGAGGGGGGTCTCAGGATTTATACAGTGGGAGTCTCTCTCACTGAGGGGGGTCCCAGGGTTTATACAGTGGGAGTCTTTCACTGAGGGGGGTCCCAGGGTTTATACAGTGGGAGTCTCTCACTGAGGGGGGTCCCAGGGTTTATACAGTGGGAGTCTCTCTCACTGAGGGGGGTCTCAGGGTTTATACAGTGGGAGTCTCTCTCACTGAGGGGGGTCTCAGGGTTTATACAGTGGGAGTCTCTCTCACTGAGGGGGGTCTCAGGGTTTATACAGTGGGAGTCTCTCTCACTGAGGGGGGTCTCAGGATTTATACAGTGTGAATTTCTCACTGGGGGTGGGGTGGGGTCTCAGGGTTGATACAGGGAATGGGTTGCTGAGGATTCAGCAGAGTATTGATGAGGGGGCTAGGAGGTATTGTGATCCCAGCTACAGCACTTAAACGACGCTAATCAAAATCACAAATGAGATCCTTTGTGACTGTGACAAAGGTAAATTATCCCTCCTCGTCCTTCTTGACTTGTCTGCAGCCTTTGACATGGTTGACCACTCCATCCTCCTCCAACGCCTCTCCACCGTCGTCCAGCTGGGTGGGACTGCACTCGCCTGGTTCCATTCTTATCTATCTAATCGTAGCCAGAGAATCATCTGCAACGACTTCTCTTCCCACTCCTGGCTCGTTACCTCTGGTGTCCCCCAAGGATCTGTCCTTTGTAAGGGTTTTTGGACACGCCTGTGGCTCTGTGCTCAGCCTGGGTGCTAGTGCGAGGTTAGGCCTTGTTGCCTGTTCTGGTCTCCAGCCAGTCTGGGAGCACTAGACACCTGTGAGTGGTTTGACCCACTCGCCCTTACGGTTCTGACACTGGACTTAGATGCGAGAGCAATAATGGAGAGAAAACTCAGGTAGACCCGGTTGAATGGTACGAAATGGAAAATCTTTATTGCATATTATTCAAGATTACGAAATACATGTCATAAGCACAGATTAATGACAGTACAATCTTACACGCAGTTATGTAACTAATTTTAGGGAAACGAGGAACGAACGACACATCGTAAATGGGGGCACACATTACAGTTATCCTTAAAAACTTAAACCCTCCCCTATCAATACCTGCTCTAAACTAGATTTGTAGGATCGAGACTCATGCTCACCACTCGTGATAACTCGGAGAATTCCGAAACTCTGCTCGGATGTTTTTACCGCAGCACCTGACCACCCATGTGTTGATCAGGGGTCTCTGTACCCCACTTGTTTACTCGTTTCTGCTCCGGCTAGCAGGCTGGACCGTCTGCTGTCATGAAGATCTGTGTTGTCCTCGGAGTTCCGACACGACTCGAAAAATAGTCTTCCTGTGCCCTCGCCCCGATGCGATAAAACTCGAAGAATGGTCTTCCGATGCCAGTTCTGTAAAACTCAAAAGATAGTCTTCCTGGGCAAGGAAAGTGTCTATTCGACCTACAGGCGCGGTCGGGGCTTACTGACCGTGGCGATACGTATGGTCGTCTTCTTCTCTTCTCATCTCATCTCATCTCATCTCATCTCATCTCATCTCGGGCCTTCGGTTCCAACACCGTTTACCGACTTATCGGGATGGTGTGCCCGTTTCAAGGCTTCACAGCCTGGTTCCACACAGATCTTCGCGGCAAGCCACGAGGTTGATCCTGGCGGATCAGAAAGTTCAATAGTCTTCCAGCAAGTCGAGCAGCAAGGAGTCAAGAGACAGCGTCGCAGGCGGAGAGGCAAGAGGATAAGAGAAAGATGGACAGTTGGAGCTTACAGTTATAGTGCTGTGATTCCTCTTTTCCCGCCCAATCTTAATGTCTTTTCTTTTGTTAGGGTTTTTGGCGCCCAAACTTCTTGTATAGGGTGATCTCCGTTTAATGGGTTTCGGTGATACTTGTAACTGCCTGAGTACCCGTTAATACTTCTCCCATTGTGTAACCGGTCAGTATTCTCCCTGGAGGGGTTTTGGGGCTTCCAAATGTTTCTGTAACTACCCGCAAACGGCTCTCTCATCGTAGAGTCGTGGGGATTTTGCATATTAATGTCTTTGGATGGGTTCTTGATCGCTTGGTACAATAGCCCTTATTCGCACCTGGGAGACCGATTCCAGTATTTATGTGTAAAATGCAAACCCATTATGTCTTGTGATTTATCTCAAATGTGCTGTGTCTTGTCCGATCTCGCACAAATGTTTATTGGAACGCCATCTTGTCTGCTTATCGAAAAGTCTAGAATGTTCTGCCACGAGGCATGGCGGCCATTTTACAGGCTGCTTGTGTCCACTTTGAAAACCTGACAGCATTCTGCTGAAATAAACTGTTTGAACGAAACTATGTGTTTTCTCCTTATTTATAAAATCGCGATTATATTGCGAATTCTACACCTTGGCCCCCTCCTATTTGCTGCTGAAACCATTATCAATGTCTTTGTCCTAGAGTCAACTATTCCTATGCGCTCCTGGCCGGCCTCCCACCTTGCACCCTTCATAAACTTGAACTTTTCCAAAACTCGGCTGCCCGTGTCCTAACTCGCACCAAGTCCCGTTCACCCTTCACCCCTGTGCTCGCTGACCTCGCACCAAGTCCCGTTTACCCTTCACCCCTGTGCTCGCTGACCTCGCACCAAGTCCCGTTCACCCTTCACCCCTGTGCTCACTGACCTCGCACCAAGTCCCGTTCACCCTTCACCCCTGTGCTCACTGACCTCGCACCAAGTCCCGTTCACCCTTCACCCCTGTGCTCGCTGAACTCGCACCAAGTCCCGTTCACCCTTCACCCCTGTGCTCGCTGACCTCGCACCAAGTCCCGTTCACCCTTCACCCCTGTGCTCGCTGACCTCGCACCAAGTCCCGTTCACCCTTCACCCCTGTGCTCACTGACCTCGCACCAAGTCCCGTTCACCCTTCACCCCTGTGCTCGCTGAACTCGCACCAAGTCCCGTTCACCCTTCACCCCTGTGCTCGCTGACCTCGCACCAAGTCCCGTTCACCCTTCACCCCTGTGCTCGCTGACCTCGCACCAAGTCCCGTTCACCCTTCACCCCTGTGCTCGCTGACCTCGCACCAAGTCCCGTTCACCCTTCACCCCTGTGCTCGCTGACCTCGCACCAAGTCCCGTTCACCCTTCACCCCTGTGCTCGCTGACCTACATTGGCTCCCGGTTAAACAACGCCTCAATTTTAAATTTCTCATCCTTGTGTTCAAATCCCTCCATGGCCTCGCCCCTCCCTATCTCTGTAATCTCCTCCAGCCCTACAACCCTCCGAGATCTCTGCACTCCTCTAATTCTGTCCTCTTGAGCATCCTCGATTTCCATCGCTCAACCATTGGTGGCCGTGCCTTCAGCTGCCTGGGCCCTAAGCTCTGAAATTCCCTTGTAATGGAATAAGCCATATTCCAAGAAATACATCATCCTATGAACAGATTTTGATATTAATACAAGACATACTGGGGTAAAAATTCAGTTGGTTGCGCCTCCCATTAGCGCCTTAAGAGGGCGCTAATGGGGCGCAAAGCCGCTAACGCCCGGGCGCAGCGATGTTTGCGCCGCTCGGGAACTTAACTAGAGATTGTGCGGCGGCGCTAAACTTTACCGCTGCGACCACCTGCGCGCGCAGATTGTGACGTCATTCCTTGGTGCAACGCCCTTGTGGCGCCCCGGTCGGAAATTGAGTGGCGCCCCCTGCCTTACCGCCTGGCGCATCCAACGACCAGAAGACTGGAACGCTATCAATCGCTGTGGGGCTGGGGGGGGGCGCTATTTAAAGGGGGCCTCTTCCTGTCTTTTATTGTTGGTGGCATTTTTGAACTACGCATTCTGAGAGAGAGAGGGAGAGACTTCTGGAGAGATTCAACGTTGTGTGAAGGAGTTTTGGGTACTGAGCAGCACTTTGCAGGTTCATTTTGATTTGCCATTCCTTGTATCAATTTAGCAGAGACTGTGGGAGCTGCACTCTGAGCTCTTTGCCTGGTACTCTCCATTGTTCTTTCCAGCACATTTGATGTGCAAGTCTCTCCAGGCCGAGATTCAAGGCTGCAATGAACAGGATGTGGATGGAAAGCAAGATTAACCATCCCCTTTAAGAACTGGCCCGTGCCATTGTGTGTGTGTTCCATTGCTGACTGACATTACATGAGCTTCGCCAGCGCTCCGAGTTAGCGCCTCACTCCTTGGCCTTTGCGCCTTAAGACAGGTGTGCAGCGCCTGATTTAGCGCTCCACTCACCTCCCGGGGCGGTAAAAGTGAAGTTTCCAGTCAGTGCCGATAATTAGCGCCAGGCGCTAATATTTGCGTCCAGACGATATTTGCGCCCCAAATGGGGCGCGACCTAATTTTTCCCCCACTGAGTTTAAAAGTCTGGAAAGCCTCGGCGACACAGGCTGCAAACACAATACAGGCTTCTGAGATAAGGTGAAGTGTTAACAAAAGCTGTAAAACACCACAAGCTTTGAAATGGGAGATGGTTGTAAACACAAAAACAATGCCCCTATTGAAGCAAACCATTGGCACTTCCAGAAGGTCTGGAGTTTGGGAGAAACACAATGGAATGACCCAAGTAAAGTGTTATAAGCTAACACTCAGGGAAACAGAAACTTAGAACATTAAACAACCATGTGCCTTCATAAAGTAATATCAAATAAGACAGGAAACACGATTAAATATGCAACCAATTGAGATAGCAAGAAAACAAGTAAACACCCTAAGAGAAGTGGTTTTGATTTACATATTGTAAAAGATACCTACAGAGAGGCTTTGAAAATATATCATCAATAGATGACACCAAGCAATCACATTGTTTATGTGTTAACATAAGAACATAAGAACATAAGAAATAGGAGCAGGAGTAGGCCAATCGGCCCCTCGAGCCTGCTCCGCCATTCAATAAGATCATGGCTGATCTGATCCTAACCGCCAATCTACTATCTATCACAGAACCATCTCCTGCATCTAACAGAATTGCACACACGAAATAGGAGAAGAATCAGGCTACACGGTCCCTGGGCCCGCTCCACTACCCACAGGGCCATGACCGATCCGAACCTAGACTCATGTCCAAATTCCTGCCCACTCCCCGTAACCTTTAATGCCCTTTACTTCTAGGAAACTGTCTATTTCTGTTTTAAATTTATTTAATGATGTAGCTTCTACAGCTTTTTGTGGCAGCATATTCCATGGACCTACCACCCTCTGAGTGAAGTAGTTCCTCCTCATCTCAGTTTTGAAAGAGCAGCCCCTTATTCTAAGACTATGTCCCCTAGTTCTAGTCTCACCCGTCATCGGGAACATCCTCCCCGCATCCACCCGATCCAACCCCTTCACAATCTTATATGTTTCAATAAGATCGCCTCTCATTCTTCTGAACTCCAATGAGTAGAGTCCCAATCTACCCAACCTCTCCTCATATGACCACCCCCTCATCCCCGGGATTAACCGAGTGAACCTTTTTTGCACTGCCTCGAGAGCAAGGATGTCTTTCCTTAAGTAAGGACACCAAAACTGTATGCAGTATTCCAGGTGCGGTCTCACCAATACCTTGTACAACTGAAGCAATACCTCCCTATTTTTATATTCTATCCCCCTAGCAATGAAAGCCAACATTCCATTTGCCTTCTTAATCACTTGCTGCACCTGCATACTAACCTTTTGAGTTTCGTGCACCAGGACCCCCAGATCCCTTTGCACTTCAGTACTCTCCAGTTTCTTGCCATTAAGATAATAAATTGCTCTAGGATTTTTCCTGCCAAAGTGCATCACCTCACACTTTCCAGTGTTGTATTCCATCTGCCAAATCTCTGCCCACTTACTTAGCCTGTCTATGTCCCCTTGCAGGTTTTTTATGTCCTCCTCACTCACTACTTTCCCTCCCATCTTTGTATCATCTGCAAATTTTGATATGTTACACTTGGTCCCTTCCTCCAAATCGTTTATATAGATTGTAAAGAGTTGGGGACCCAGCACTGACCCCTGTGGAACACCACTAGTTACTGATTGCCAGTCTGAGAATGAACCATTTATCCCAACTCTTTGCTTTCTGTTAGATAGCCAATCCTCTATCCATGCCAGAATATTACCCCCAATCCCGTGATTTTTTACCTTAAGCAATAATCTTTTGTGTGGCACCTTGTCAAATGCCTTTTGGAAGTCTAAATACACTACATCCACTGGTTCCCCTTTATCCACTCTATATGTTACTTCCTCAAAGAACTCCAGCAAATTTGTCAAACATGACTTCCCCTTCATAAAACCATGCTGACTTTGTCCTATTAAATTATGATTATCCAAATGTCCTGTTACTGTTAAACTTGGAACACCACGGAGTCACGACGTCTGGCTTACAAGCAGTTAAGTGATATTAAGAATTCAATAGAAAGACTTCCTAAGAATAGCATCAAAAGATAAATCTGTTATACCATATTTTATGATAAGATATGAACACTGAAAGGTAGAGACAGAATTCTAAGAGTTGGCAGCTGAAATGACAGTAAGAATAGAAAAGAATTCAATAGAGTATCACAGAGACAATTAGCATACATCAAAAGAAAACTTCAAAGAATATACCACTAAAAAAGAGTATAAAAATAAGAGCTTTTCAAATGAGAAAACCGAAGTCGCTGGAAGGGGCAGAGCGATTCTTGCCTTCAGAACCACTCTGTAGGCCTACAATTCTGAGTCTCGGGTAATCAAGGTATTTGATTTTGGTGGATATTCTGGATTAAGAAATAAGTAGAAGTGTGGAAATGTAACAAAGTTAAGATTTGAGAATAAGGATCTCTGATAAGAAATGTAAGCTATTTGTATTTTGAACGGTTAAAGTTGCGATTGCCATACCAGCTGTTAACTAGATGTCGGTTCTTTAATAAATCTATATATTTTAAAAATTGTCTCAAAGAGTATTTCTGTATCAATCTCGCAAACTCAATTTCTGTACACTCTTCAGTAAGGAGTTGCAGAATTCTGGGGGGGTTTTCCGGACCCTCATAATATCCGGAAGGTTACAGTCTAGTTAAACTTGTTAAAAGTGCTATCCGGAGGACGGTAACAACTTCAGGCCATTCCTTTCCTTTAGGGGAGATAGTCTGAACCTTTAGACCCAATTAAGCGTCTCTAGGATTCGGCTACCGCTAACTTTAGTTGAAGGTGAACGTCTGGGGAATACGCCTGATCTGGG
Organism: Squalus acanthias; assembly: GCA_030390025.1. NCBI lineage: Eukaryota > Metazoa > Chordata > Chondrichthyes > Squaliformes > Squalidae > Squalus > Squalus acanthias. The sequence goes on from JASTWF010000417.1 coordinate 317,238, forward strand.
TAAGGGCTAGGACTTGTAATTATCCCTTCACCCTCCCTAAACCTCTCTGCCTCTCTACCTCTCTCTCCTCCTTTAAGACACTCATTAAAGCCGACCTCTTTGACCAAGTTTTTGGTCACCAGTCCTAATATCTCCTTATGTGGCTCGGTGTCAAATTTTGTTTGATAATCGCTCCTGTGAAGCACTTTGGGATGTTTTACTACATTAAAGGCGCTATATAAATGCAAGGGCCTAGAAATTCATTTGCCCCCGAAAAGGAGCGCGGGGATCGCTATGATGGGGCGGCTTACAGATTCCTGGGGCATTGGGACCAGTTCTGGGGGAGATGGGACCTGTACAGGCCGGACAGGTTGCACCTTAACAGGTCTGGAACCAATATCCTCACGGGGAGGTTTTCTAGTGCTGTTGGGGAGGGTTTAAACTAATTTGGCAGGGGGGTGGGCACCAGGATGTAACATTAGAAAGGGGAAATAAAGTGCACAAAGGATGGGGAGAGGCAGATAACACTAGAATAAGAAATAGTAAGGTATTAGGTGGGGTCAAACTAAGAGAGAACACAGGATGGTCTAAGATGGATTTACAGTGTGTGTCTGTGAATGCACGAAGCATATTAAACAAGGTAAGTGAGCTGCAGGCGCAAATAGCCACATGGGAATATAATGTTGTGGCAATAACTGAGACCTGGCTCAAAGAAGGGCAGGATTAGGTACTAAATATTCCTGGTTATAAGGTGTTCAGGAAAGATAGGAGGAAAGATAGGAGGTGGTGTGGCAGTATTGGTCAAGGAGAATGTTTATATCAAGAAGGATATACTTGCATTGGAGGCAGTTCAGAGACGATTCACTAGGTTAATTCCAGAGATGAGGGGGTTGACCTATGACGAAAGGTTGAGCAGGCTGGGCCTATACTCATTGGAATTTAGAAGAATGAGAGGTGATCTTATTGAAACATATAAGATACAGAGGGGGCACGACAAGGTAAATGCAGAGAGGATGTTTCCCCTTGTGGGGAAATCTAGAACGCAGGGGCACAGTTTTAGAATAAAGGGTCGCCCTTTTAGAACTGAGATGAGGAGGAATTTCTTCTCTCAGAGGGTAGTAAATCTGTGGAATTCTCTGCCCCAGAGAGCTGTGGAGGCTGGGTCATTAAATACATTTAAGGTGGAGATAGACAGATTTTTGCAAGATAAGGGAGTGAAGGGTTATGGGGAGCGGGCAGGGAAGTGGCTTTGAGCCCAAGATCAGCCATGATCTTATTGAATGGCGGAGCAGGCTCGAGGGGCCAAGTGGCCTATTCCTGCTCCTATTTCTTATGTTCTTATGTTCTTAATGTTACAGTGCTGGAGAGGGAGGATGTCCTGGAGGGGTCAAGGAGGGAATCTATATGGCTCGAGTTAAAAAATAATAGAGGTGCCATTACACTACTAGGTGTATTCTATAGACCACCAAATAGTGGGAAAGATATAGAGGAGCAAATTTGCAGACAAATTACAGAGAGGTGCAAGAACTATAGAGTAGTGATAATGGGGGACTTCAACTATCCTAATATAGACTGGGATTGTAATAGTGTAAAGGGCAGGGAGGGGGAAGAATTTCTGAAGAGTGTTCAGGAGAACTTTTTTGATCAGTATGTTTCCGGCCCAGGGAGGAGGCATTGCTGGATCTGGTTCTGGGGAATGAAGTAGGTCAGGAGGTGAACATTTAGGGAACAGTGATCATAGTATCATAAGGTTTAGAATAGCTATGGAAAAGGACAGGGAACAATCTAGAGTAAAAATGTTTAACTGAGGGAAGGCCAATTTCAGTGGGATGAGAACGGATCTGGCCCGGATAAACTGGAATCAAAGATTGGCAGGCAAAACTGTAATGGAACAATGGGCTGCCTTTAAAGAGGAAATAGTTCAGGTACAGTTGAGGTACGTTCCCACTAGGGGGAAAGGCAGGGCACCCTGGATGACGAAAGAGATAGAGAATATGATGAAGCAGAAAAAGAGCGCATATGACAGATGTCAAGTTGCAAATACATCTGAGAATCAGGCTATATATAGAAAGGTCAGCGGAGAAATGAAAAAGAAAATAAGAGGGGCAAAGAGAGGGTATAAGAATAGAATGGCAGCCAACATAAAAGGTAATCCAAAAGTCTTCTATAGGCATATAAGTAATAAAAGGTTAGTAAGAGGAGGGGTGAGGCCAATTAGGGACCAAAAAGGAGACCCATTCATGGAGGCAGAGGGTGTGGCTGAGGTACTAAACAAGTACTTTGCATCAGTCTTCACCAAGGAAGAGGATGCTGCAATAGACATAGTAAAGGAGGAGATAAAAATTGATAAAGAGGAGGTATTAGAAAGTCTGGCTGTACTTAAAGTAGATAAGTCACCAGGACCGGATGGGATGCATCTTAGGATGCTGAGGAAATTGAGGGAGGAAATCACAGAGTTACTGGCCATAATATTCCAATCTTCCTTAGATACGGGGGTGGTGCCAGAGGACTGGAGAATTGCAAATGTTATATCATTGTTCAGAAAAGGGTGTAAAGATAAACCCAGCAACTACAGGCCAGTCAGTTTGACCTCGGTAGTGGGGAAGCTTTTAGAAACAGTAACCAGGAACAAAATTAACAGTCACTTGGACAAGTGTGGATTAATTAAAAAAAGACAATCCGAATTTGTTAAAGGCAAATCGTGTTTAACTAAAATAAAAACAGAAAATGCTGGAAATACTCAGCAGGTCAGGCAGCATCTGTGGAGAGAGAAACAGAGTTAACGTTTCAGGTTTAGACGTTCTGACGAAAGGTCATCGACCTGAAATGTTAACTCTGTTTCTCTCTCCACAGATGCTGCCTGACCTGCTGAGTATTTCCAGCATTTTCTGTTTATATTTTAGATTTCCAGCATCCGCAGTATTTTGTTTTTGTATTCGTATTTAACTAACTTGATTGAGTTCTTTGATGGGGTACAGAGAGGGTTGATGAGGGCAATGCGGTTGACGTAGTGTATATGGATTTCCAAAAGCAGTTCGACAAAGTGCCACATAATAGGCTTGCCAGCAAAGTTGAAGCCCATGGAATAAAAGGGACAGTGGCAGCATGGATACGAAATTGGCTAAGTGACAGGAAACAGAGAGTAGTGGTGAACGGTTGTTTTTCAGACTGGAGGAAGGTACACAGTGGTGTTCACCAGGGGTTGGTATTAGGACCACTGTTTTTCTTGATATATATTAATGACTTGGACATGGGTGTACAGGGCACAATTTCAAAATTTGCAGATGGCACAAAACTTGGAAGTACAGTGAACAGTGAGGAGGAGAGTGATAGACTTGTAAAATTAAATAAATCTGTTGGACTATAACCTGGTGTTGTGCGACTTCTCATTTTTGTCCACCCCAGTCCAACGCCGGCATCTCCACATCAAGACTTCAGGAAGACATAGACAGACTGGTGAAATGGGCGGACACGTGGCAGATGAAATTTAACGCAGAAAAGTGTGAAGTGATACATTTTGGTAAAAAGAATGAGGAGAGGACATATAAACTAAAGGGTACAATCCTGAAGGGGGTGCATGAACAGAGAGACCTGGGGGTATGTGTGCACAAATCGTTGAAGGCGGCAGGGCAGGTTGAGAAAACAGTTAAAAAGGCTTACGGGATCATGGGCTTCATAAATAGAGGCATAGAATACAAAAGTGTGGAAATTATGATGAACCTGTATAAAACACTGGTTCAGCCCCAACTGGAGTACTGTGTCCAATTCTGGGCACCGTGCTTTAGGAAGGATGTGAAGGCCTTAGAGAGGGTGCAGAAAAGATTTATGAGAATGATTCCAGGAATGAGGGACTTCAGTTACGTTGATAGACTGGAGAAGCTGGGGTTGTTCTCCTTGGAGCAGAGAAAATTGAGAGGAGATTTGATAGAGGTGTTCAAATCCATGAGGGGTCTGGACAGAGTAGATAGAGAGAAACTGTTCCCATTGGCAGATTTAAGGTGATTGGCAAAAGAACCAAAGGCGACGTAAGAAATACTTTTTTACGCAGCGAGTGGTGATCTGGAATGCACTCCCTGAAAGGGTGGTGGAGGCAGATTCAATCACAGCTTTGAAAAGGGAGTTGGATAAGTATCTGAAGGAAAGAAATTTGCAGGGCTACGGGGAAAGGGCGGGGGAGTGGGACTGGCTGAAGTGCTCTTGCAGAGAGCCGGCACGGGCTCGACGGGCCGAATGGTTCCTCCCCTGCTGTAACCATTCTATGATTCTATGATTCTAACGTTGATGGGTCTACACAATTAAATGCTTGGTCTACCAGAAAGCCTGAGTGCAATGTCAAGGAGCGTGGAGGAGTCCGACACTACCCTACCATAGGGCTTTGCGCAGAGCTTGCAGTCCATCCTTTCCAGCATGAAAGTGATGGCCAACTTCATTAGTGCACTTGATTAGTCTCAGCTTCCATTGCAGCACAAGCAGAAGCCACCCAACATTTGAGTGCTGCAATGGAAGCTCAGGCTTCTGCCATTGTGGCTGCATTTACCAATGTGGAAAGGGGCTTGCAGGGTGTCATTGCAGTGCAGCAATCTTTCCTCCAGCAGATGGCTAGGAATGCTGAAGCACTGCCCCAGGGGAGTGGCAGTGGAGCAAGAACCTGCTATCCTCTCTCAGGATGACAGCATTCGTCCTCTCACTCCTGCCACTCCACCAGCGCCCTTGCTGTTGCCTGTCAGCCAGCCCAGACTGCTGCCGCCCATGCCGAGGTGGTGCAGTGCACAGCCGGGCCTTCTAGGCCCACAGTTGCTCGAGGTCGTCCTGCAAGGCCATCTGCAGTTTCGGCCACTGAAAGTCAGCAGCCTTCCACCAGCCATGCTGCAGCCACTGGGGTAGCACTGCGTAGGAGCACTAGGACAGGCAAAGGCACACGGAAGACAATCACTAAGGGAATGCACAAGGGTAATTGGTTGACTTTTTCTGTAATGTTAGATGGATTGATGTATAAAGTTGGATTGGAATGTTTCTTTTATGGTGGCTTTTATTTCAGCATTGTGGCAAGAGGTGATGGTCAGTAACAGAGGGAAGGTAAGGTGTGGGACTATTGTTGAATGGGGAATTGGGGTTGCATTCACTGGTACCGCAGTCGGATGAGTCGATCACGGACAGCCCGGACAGAAAAGGGCTGTCCGGGTTGTCTCCTCCCTTCCGCTTCCTCCTCCTCCTCCTCTTCCTCAGCTGGTCGGCGTCTGCCTGGTGGCAAGGGCTGTGCCCTCATGGTGGCGAGGTTGTGGAGCATAGAGCAGACCGCGAGGAATCTTGAGACGTGCTCTGATGAGTGCTGCAGGGCTCCTCCAGGGCGGTCCAGGCAGCGGACGCATTGTTTAGGACGCCAATGGTAGGCTCTATCAGATTCCGTGTGGCAGCATGGCTCTCATTGTACGCATGCTGCAAATGTGTGTTTGGCTTGCGGAGCGGCGTCATGAGCCAGGTGGTCAGTGGATAGCCCTTGTTGCCCCAGTAGCCACCCTCTGGTTTGTCGTGGTGGCTCAAAGACTGAGGGAACAGTGGACTTGTGCAGAATAAAAGCATCATGACGGCTGCCAGGATACCAGGCATTCACCATCATGAATTGCTGAGCATGATCACACACCAACTGTACATTAAGTGAGTGGTAACCTTTGCGGTTGAGTTACATCTCAGCAGTTAGATACGGCGCCCGCAAAGCCACGTGCGTACAGTCGATGGCACCCTGCACCATGGGGAAGCCCATTATCCTGGCAAATAGTCTAACAAATTATTATTAGTAGTCTAATAAATAGAGGCATGACAGGGCACCTCAGACCCGTCGAATGCACATCCTGTGCCATGTGGGAACTCCAGGACACATCTCGGGTCCTGGACAACCACATGTGCAGGAAGTGCCATCAGCTGGAGGAGCTCGAGCTCCGACTTTCGGAGCTTGAGCAGCGGCTGGTGTCACTGCTGTGCATCCGCGAGGCTGAGAGCTACATGGACAGCACGTTTCAGGAGGTGGTCACCCCGCAGCTTAAGAGTGTGCAGGCAGAGAGGGAATGGGTGACTGTCAGACAGACAAGAAGGACCAGGCAGATAGTGCAGGAGTCCCCTGAGTGAATCTTGCTCTCCAACCGGTATTCTGCTGTGAATACTGGTGAGGGCGATTGTTTCTCTGGGGAGTACAGCCAGAGCAAAGTCCACGGCACCACGGGTGGCTCAGCTATACTGGAGGGGGAGGAAGATTGGGAAAGCAATAGTGATAGGAGATTCAATAGTTAGGGGAACAGACAGGCATTTCTGCGGCCGTAGACGTGACTCCAGGATGGTATGTTGCCTCCCTGGTGCCAGGGTCAAGGATGTCACTGAACGGCTGCAAGACACTCTGAGGGGGGAGGGTGAACAGCCAGAGGTCGTTGTCCATATCGGTACCAATGACATAGGTAGAAAGAGGGATGAGGTCCTGCAGACAAATTTTAGGGAGCTAGGAAAGAGATTAATAAGCAGGACCTCAAAAGTGGTAATCTCCGGATTACTCCCGGTGCCACGCATGAGTGAGTATAGAAATAGGAGGATAGAGCAGATAAATGAGTGGCTGGAGAGATGGTGCAGGAGGGAGGGCTTTAGATTCCTGAGGGAGGTGGGACCTGTACAAGCCGGACGGGTTACACCTCAACAGGGCCGGAACCAATATCCTCGCGGGAGGGTTTGCTAGTGCTGTGGGGGAGGGTTTAAACTAGATTGGCAGGAGGATGGGAACCTGAGCGAAGATTCAGAAGGGAGAGAAGCAAAGCTGGAAATGGAAGGCAGAAAATTAGTAAGCGAGTTTGGTAGGCAGAGGAAACAAAGGCTAGAAAATAGACAAGAAGGGAGTTTGGCAGTGCTAAATGGTATATACTTCAACGCAAGGAGTCTAGGGAATAAAGCAGATGAGCTGAGGACACAGATAGACACGTGGGACTATGATATTATAGCTATTACTGAGACATGGCTGAAAGAAGGGCAGGAATGGCAGCTCAACATTCCTGGTTACAGGGTTTTCAGACTAGATAGAGAGAGGGATAAAAAAGGAGAGGGGTTGCAATATTGATGAAAGAAACAATTACAGCTGTGAGGAGGGAGGATATGTTAGAAGGATCATCAAATAAGGCCATATGGGTTGAACAGAAGAACAAAAAAGGGGCGATCACACTGCTGGGAGTGTATTATAGACCTCCGAACAGTCAGAGGGAGATAGAAGAGCAAATATGTAGGCAAATTTCTGAGAAGTGCAAAAACAATAGAAACATAGATAGAAGATAGGAGCAGGAGTAGGCCATTCGGCCCCTCGAGCCTGCTCTGCCATTCAATGAGATCATGGCTGATCATCCAAATTCAGTACCCTGTCCCTGCCTTTTCCCCATATCCCTTGATCCTTTTAGCCTTAAGAAATATATCTAACTCCTTCTTGAATATATTTAATGAATTGGCCTCCACTGCCTTCTGTGGTAGAGAATTCCACAGGTTCACCACTTTCTGGGTGAAGAAATTCCTCCTCATCTTAGTCCTAAATGGCTTACCCCTTATCCTTAGACTGTGACCCTTGGTTCTAGACTCCCCAGCCAGGGGAAACATCCTGCCTGTATCTACCCTGTCAATCCCTGTAAGAATTTTGTATGTTTCAATGAGATCCCCTCTCATTCTTCTAAACTCTAGAGAATACAGGCCTAGTCTACTCAATCTCTCCTCATAGGACAATCCCCCCATCCCAGGAATCAATCTGGTGAACCTTTGTTGCACTCCCTCTTGACAGTGTAGATGCAGGGAGGATGTTTCTCCTGGCTGGGGAGTCTAGAACCAGGGGTCACAGTCTCAGGATAAGGGGTCGGCCATTTAGGACTGAGATGAGGAGAAATTTCTTCACTCAGAGGGTGGTGAATCTTTGGAATTCTCTACCCCAGAGGGCTGTGGAGGCTCAGTCGTTGAGTATATTCACAACAGAGATCGATAGATTTTTGAATATTTAGGGAATCAAGGGATATGGGGATAGTTCAGGAAAGTGGAGATGAGGTAGAAGATCAGCCATGATCTTATTGAATGGTGGAGCAGGCTCGAAGGGCCAAATGGCCGACTCCTGCTCCTAATTCTTATGTCCTTATTTAGCCAAAGTGGACTGGAGTCAGAAACTTGAAGGTAAATCAGTGTCAGAGCAGTGTCAGAGCATTCAAGGAGGAGATCCTAAGGGTTCAGAGCAAATATGTTCCCTTAAAGAAAAAGGGTGGGACTAACAAATCTAGAGCCCCCTGGATGTCAAGGGGTATACAAGGTAGGATAAGGGAAAAAAAGTTAAGCTTATGTCAGATACTGGAAGCTAAATACTACAGAAAGTCGAGAGGAGTATAGGAATTGCAGGGGTGAAATCAAAAAGGAAATTAGGAAAGCAAAGAGAGGGCATGAAAAAATGTTGGCAAGTAAAATCAAGGAACACCCAAAGATGTTTTATAAATGCATTAAGAGCAAGAGGATAACTAAGGAAAGAGTAGGGCCTATTAGGGACCAAAAAGGTAACCTGTGTGTGGAGGCGGAAGACATGGGTATGGTTCTTAATGAATACTTTGCGTCTGTTTTCACAGAAGAGGGGCGATGCAGACATTATAGTTAAGGAGGAGCAGTGTGAAATATTAGATGAGATAAACATAGTGAGAGAGGAAAGAGGAAGTATTAAGGGGTTTAGCATCTTTGAAAGTAGATAAATTGCCAGGCCCGGATGAAATGTATCCCAGACTGTTAAGAGAAGCAAGGGAGTAAATAGCAGAGGCTCTGACCATCATTTTCCAAATCTCTCTGGCTACAGGTGTGGTGCCAGAGGACTGGAGGACTGCTAACATTGTACCATTATTTAAAAAGTGAGAAAGGGATAGACCGAGTAATTACAGGCCAGTCAGACTAACCTCGGTGGTGGGCAAATTATTGGAAAAAAAGAGGGACAGTATTAATCGTCATTTAGAAAGACGCGGATTAATCAAGGATAGTCAGCAAGGATTTGTTAAAAGAAGGTCGTGTCTGACTAACTTGATTGAAGTTTTTGAGGAGGTAACAAGGAGGGTCGATGAGGGTAGTGCGTTTGATGTCGTCAACATGGATTTTAGCAAGGCTTTTGACAAGGTCACACATGGCAGACTGGTGAGAAAAGTAAAAGCCCATGGGATCCAAGGAAAAGTAGCAAGTTGGATCCAAAATTGGCTCAGTGGCAAGAAGATAAGAACATAAGAAATAGGAGCAGGAGCAGGCCATTCGGCCCTTCAAGCATGCTCCGCCATTCAATGAGCTCATGGCTGATCTCCTGCCTCAACTCCATTCACCGGCCCTATCGCCATATCCCTTGATGCCTTTACTAGTCAGAAATCTATCAACTTCTGTTTTGAATATTCCCAATGACTGAGCCTCCACAGCCCTCTGGGGCAGAGAATTCCAAAAATTCACCACCCTCTGTGTGAAGAAATTTCTTCTCATCTCAGTCCTGAATGGCCTACCCTTTATCCTAAGGCTGTGGCCCCTGGTTCTAGACTCCCCAGCCAAGGGAAACACTCTCCCAGCATCCACCCTATCAAGCCCTGTAATAATTTTGTATGCTTCAATGAGATCCCCTCTCATTCTTCTGAATTCAAGAGAATACAGGCCTAGTTTACTCAATCTCTTCTCATACGACAGTCCCGCCATCCCAGGAATCATTCTCGTGAACCTTCGTTGCACTCCCTCTGTGGCAAGTATATCCTTCCTTAGGTAAGGAGACGAAAATTGTACACAGTACTCCAGGTGTGGTCTCACCAAGGCCCTATATAATTGGAGTAAGACTTCTTTACTCCTGTACTCAAATCCTCTTGTAAGGAAGGCCAGCATACCATTTGCCTTCCTAATGGCTTGCTGCACCTGCACATTCACTTTCAGTGACTCATGTACAAGGACACCCAGGTCCCTTTGAGCATTTGCATTCCCCAATCTTTCACCATTTAGGAAATACTCTGCCTTCCTGTTTTTTCTACCAAAGTGGATAACTTCATATTTATCCACATTATATTTCATCTGCCATGTTCTCGCCCACTCACTGAGCCTGTCGAGATCCCCTGAAGCCTCTTCACATCTCTTCACAACTGACACTGCCACCTAGCTTTGTATCATCAGCAAATTTGGAAATGTTACATTTAGTCCCCTCATCCAAATCATTGATATAGATTGTGACTAGCTGGGGCCCAAGCACCGATCCTTGCGGTACCCCACTAGTCACAGCCTGCCATCCTGAAAAAGACCCGTTTATCCCTACTCTTTGTTTTCTGTCTGTTAACCAATTCTCAATCCATGCTAGTATATTACCCTCAATTCCATGTGCCCTAATTTTGTTCACCAACCTCTTGTGTGGGACCTTATCGAAGGCCTTCTGAAAATCCAAATACACCACATCTACCGGTTCCCCTTTGTCTACTCCACTGGTTACATCCTCAAAGAACTCCAATAGGTTTGTTAAACAGGATTTCCCTATCATAAATCCATGTTGACTCTGCCCAATCTTACTATTAGTTTCTAAGTGCCCAGTTATTGCATCCTTTATAATAGATTCCAGCATTTTCCCAACTACTGATGTGAGGCTAACAGGTCTGTAGTTCCCCGTTTTCTCTCTCCCTCCTTTCTTAAATAGCGGGGTTACATTTGTTATCCTCCAATCTGCAGGAACCATTCCAGAATCTATGGAATTTTGGAAGCAGAGTGTAATGGACGAAGGGTGTTTTTGTGACTGGAAGGCTGTTTCCAGTGGGGTTCCGCAGGGCTCAGTACTAGGTCCCTTGCTTTTTGTGGTACATATCAATGATCCAGACTTCAATGTAGGGGGTATGATTAAGAAGTTTGCAGATGATACAAAAATTGGCCGTGTGGTTGATAATGAGGAAGAAAGCTGCAGACTGCAGGAAGATATCAATGGACTGGTCAGGTGGGCAGAACAGTGGCAAATGGAATTCAATCCGGAGAAGTGTGAGGTAATGCATTTGGGGAGGGCTAACAAGGCAAGGGAATACACAATAAATGGTAGGACACTGAGAAGCGTAGAGGAACAGAGGGACCTTGGAGTGCATGTCCACAGATCCCTGAAGGTAGCAGGCCAGGTAGATAAGGCAGTTAAGAAGGCATACGGGATACTTTCCTTTTATTAGCCGAGCCATAGAATACAAGAGCAGGGGGGTTATGCTTGAACTGTATAAAACACTAGTTAGGCCTCAGCTAGAATACTGCGTGCAGTTCTGGTCACCACATTACAGGAATGATGTGATTGCACTAGAGAGGGTACAGAGGAGATTTACGAGGATGTTGCCTGGGCTGGGGAATTTTAGCTGTGAGGAAAGACTGGAGAGGCTGAGGTTGTTTTCCTTGGAACAGAGGAGGCTATGGGGAGATTCAATTGAGGTGTATAAAATTATGAGGGGCCTAGATAGAGTGGATATTTCCCTTAGCAGAGGGGTCAAGAACCAGGGGGCACAGATTTAAAGTAATTAGTGGAAGGTTTAGAGGGGAGTTGAGGAGAATTTTTTTCACCCAGAGGGTGGTGGGGGTCTGGAACTCACTGCCTGAAAGGGTGGTAGAGGCAGAAACCCTCATCACATTTAAACAGTACTTGGATGTGTACTTGAAGTGCCGAAACCGACAGGGCTACGGACCAAGAGCTGGAAAGTGGGATTAGGGTGGAGAGCTCTTTGTTCGCCGGCGCGGACACGATGGGCTGAATGGCCTCCTTCTGTGCTGTAAAATTCTATGATTCTATGTGAGGCTGAGACAAGGTTTGGACAGAAGGAAATGGTTGTGAGAGGGATAATGTTAAAAGAGCGGGGAAAATTATTTGAAGAAAATTATAAGCAAGGGAGAATTTTACAAAGCCTAGTTCAGAATCACAGCCCACACACACTCGCTGTGTGACTCATGCCACTCAGTCAGTGCCAACACACACCAGAGAGGGCCCAACATTGCAAAGAGATTCATTCAACTGCAGCAGATCAACCAGTCCCCCTGCAGTCTGCAATCAGAAATATGCAGAGAAAAGTCTCCGAATCTCAATTTCACCATTTATCCTCCACCAGTGGAAAGTTCCATCTGACTCAGTGGGCAACACCAGTGTGAGCCAGACAAACATCTGTATCCCATTAGACTTTAAGGGTACAACACATCTGTATCCCATTAGCGAGTTTATGGGCACAGAACTGAAAACCACCACAAGGTAAAATATTCCACCACCCCGCCCCCGGTGAACCATTCCCAACCCCCTCTCCCCCCCTCCCTCTCTCTCTCTCTCTGTCTCTGTCTCTCTCTGTCTCTCTCTCTCTCTGTCTCTCTCTGTCTCTCTCTGTCTCTCTCTCTCTGTCTCTCTCTCTGTCTCTCTCTCTCTCTCCGTCTCTCTCTCTCTCTCTCCCTCCCTCTCTCTCTCTCTCTGTCTCTCTCTCTCTCTCTGTCTCTCTCTCTCTCCCTGTCTCTCTCTTTCCCTCCCTCTCTCTCTCTCTCTCTCTGTCTCTGTCTCTCTCTCCCTGTCTCTCTTTCTCCCTCCCTCTCTCTCACTCTCTCTCTCTCTGTCTCTCTCTCTCTCTCTCCCGTCTCTCTTTCTCCCTCCCTCTCTCTCTCCCTCTCTCTGTCTCTCTCTCTCTGTTTCTCTCTCTCTCTCTCTCTCTTCCTGTCTGTCTGTCTCTCTCTCTCTCCCTCCCCCTCTCTGTCTCTCTCTCTCTGTCTCTCTCTCTGTCTCTGTCTCTCTCTCTCTCTCTGTCTCTCTCTCTCTGTCTCTGACTCTCTCTCTCTCTCTCTGTCTCTCTCTCTGACTCTCTCTCTCTCTCTGTCTCTCTCTCTGTCTCTCTCTCCCTGTCTGTCTCTCTCTCTCTCCCTCTCTCTCTCTCTCTCTCTGTCTCTCTCTCTCTGTCTCTCCCTCTCTCTCTGTCTCTCTCTCTCTGTCTCTGACTCTCTTTCTCTCTCTGTCTCTCTCTCTCTCTCCCTCCCTCTCTCTCTCTCTCTCTCTGTCTCTCTCTCTCTGTCTCTCTCTCTCTCTCTCTGTCTCTCTCTCTCTGTCTCTGACTCTCTTTCTCTCTCTGTCTCTCTCTGTCTCTCTCTCCCTGTCTGTCTGTCTCTCTCTGTCTCTCTCTCCCTATCTGTCTCTCTTTCTCTCTCTCTCTCTCTCTCTCTCTCTCTCTCTGTCTCTCTCTCTCTCTCTCTCTCTCTCTCTGTCTCTCTCTCTCTGTCTCTGACGTTCTTTCTCTCTCTGTCTCTCTCTGTCTCTCTCTCCCTGTCTGTCTGTCTCTCTCTGTCTCTCTCTCCCTATCTGTCTCTCTCTCTGTCTCTCTCTCTACTATGACAACTGAACAACTGAGGCTCACAATGTTTTCTGGGTTGTGTGGAGTCTCATTATTCTGTGGGCACTGCCCCCACTGGGGGATGGGGGTAACTCGGGTAGCTGCCTTGGGGACAGGCTGCAGAATGCGGGATGCATGAAGGGCACCTCCGAAACACCTCCAGATTCTGCCTGTTGCCCCCATTATGTGTGGATCGAGTCTTTGCAGGTCTGAGGTGCGTCACATCCACCGACACCAACCCCAGACCTGCCGATTCCCCCTCAACTCCTGACCCTCTCCGTGCCGATTTCCCCCCCACTGCTCCCTCCCTCAGGCTGCGAATAAGGAATCTCCCAGTTTGGAGGTCCCCTCCCTGCCCCCGCCCCTTTTTACACCACTGACCTTGTTTTGGGAGAATGGGGGCTCCACCCCCAACAAAACCCTGCAGAAACTGCCAGGGGTCAGGGGCCAGGGATCAGGTCCCAGGGGTTGGGGGTTGTGGCTGGGGGTCAGGGGTCAGGGGCCAGGGGTCAGGGGCCAGGGTTCGGGGACCGGAGGATGGGGGGCCATGGCTAGGGGTCAGGGGCCATGGCTGGGGGGTCAGGGGCCATGGCTGGGGGTCAGGGGCCAGGGATCGGAGACCGGGGGTTGGGGGGCTGTGGCTGGGGGTCGGGGGTCAGGAGTCAGGGGTCAGGGGCCAGGGATTGGTGACCGGGGGTTGGGGGGCCATGGCTGGGGGTCAGGGGCCAGGGATCGGGGACTGGGGGTTGGGGGGCCGTGGCTGGGGGTCAGGGGTCAGGGGTCAGGGGTCAGGGGCCAGGGATCGGCGACCGGGGGTTGGGGAGCCGTGGCTGGGGGTCAGGGGTGACATCGCGGTGTGATACTGAGGTGTGACACTGAGGTCTGACATCGCGGTGTGACACTGAGGCGTGACATCTCGGTGTTACACTGAGGCATGACATCGCAGAGTGACACTGAGGCGTGACATCGTGGTGTGACACTGAGGTGTGATATCCCGGTCTGACACTGATACGTGACAATGAGGCGTGACATCGCAGAGTGACGCTGAGCCGTGACATCCCGGTGTGACACTGAGGCATGACATCCCGGTGTGACACTGAGGCATGACATCGCGGTGTGACACTGAGCGTGACATCGTGGTGTGACACTGAGACGTGACATCGCAGAGTGACGCTGAGCCATGACATCCCGGTGTGACACCGAGGCGTGACATCTTGTTGTGACACTGAGGTGTGACAGCCCGGGGTGACACTGAGGAGTGACATCGCGGTGTGACACTGATACATGACATCTGAGGCGTGAAATCGTGTTTTGACACTGAGGTGTGACATTGCGGTGAGACACTGAGGTGTGACATCGTGGTGTGACACTGAGGTGTGACATCGTGGTGTGACACTGAGGTGTGACATCGTGGTGTGACACTGAGGTGTGACACTGCTGTGTGACACTGAGGTGTGACATCGCTGTGTGACACTGAGGCATGACATCACGGTGTGACACTGAGGCGTGACATCGTGGTGTGACAGAGGTGTGACAGCCCAGAGTGACACCGAGGAGTGACATCACGGTGTGACACTGAGGTGTGACATCGCGGTGTGACACTGATGCATGACGTTGCAGTGTGACACTGAGGTGTGACATCGCGGTGTGACTCTGAAGTGTGACATCGCGGTGTGACACTGGGGCGTGACATCGTGGTGTGATAATGAGACATGACATTGTGGTGTGACAATGAGGTGTGACATCCAGGGGTGACACTGAGGTGTGACATCGCAGCGTGACACTGAGGCATGACATAGTAGTGTGACACTGAGGTGTGACATTGCGGCATGACACTGAGGCGTGAAATCATGGTGTGACACTGAGGCATGACATCATGGTGTGACACTGAAGTGTGACACTGAGGCATGATATCATGGAGTGACACTGAGGCAAGTCATCGCAGCGTGACACTGAGGATTCACATCATGGAGTGACACTGAGGAGTCACATCATGGAGTGACACTGAGGCAAGTCATCGCAGCGTGACACTGAGGAGTCACATCATGGAGTGACACTGAGGCATGATATCATGGAGTGACACTGAGGCAAGTCATCACAGCGTGACACTGAGGAGTCACATTGTGGTGTGACACTGAGGCGTGACACTGAGGAGTCACATTGTGGTGTGACAC
The DNA here is from genome assembly GCA_030390025.1 of Squalus acanthias. Lineage (NCBI taxonomy): Eukaryota > Metazoa > Chordata > Chondrichthyes > Squaliformes > Squalidae > Squalus > Squalus acanthias. The sequence goes on from JASTWF010000417.1 coordinate 332,746, forward strand.
TGAGGCGTGACACTGAGGAGTCACATTGTGGTGTGACACTGAGGCATGACACTGAGGCGTGACATTGTGCTGTGACACTGAGGTGTGACTTGCGGTGTGACTCTGATTCATGACATTGTGGTGTGACACTGAGGCGTGACACTGAGGTGTGACATTGTGGAGTGACAGTGAGGCATGACATTGTGGTGTGACACTAAGGCGTGACACTGGGGCGTGACACCATGGTGTGACACTGAGGTGTGACACTGACGCATGATGTCGTGGTGTGTCACTGAGGTGTGGCATCACTGTGTGACACTGAGGCGTGACATTGCGGTGTGACACTGAGGTGTGACATCGCAGTGTGACACTGAGGCGTGATGTGCTGTGACACTGAGGTGTGAGTAAAAACCATAGAATAATAATCATGGGGGATTTCAACTATCCCGATATTAATTGGACTGAAGAGGTAGGTAAAGGGAATAAGGGAATGGAGTTCCTACAATGTGTACAGGACTCCTTTCTAACCCAATATGTAAAAAGCCCAACAAGGGAGGATTCGCTATTGGATCTAGTAATGGAGAATGAACCAGAGCAGATAAGAGAAGTATAAGTAGGGGAACATCTAGGCAATAGTGACCATACGCTTTAAAATAATAATTGAGAAGGACATAAGTATGACGAAGACCAGGGTAATAGATTGGAGAAAAGCTGATTTTAAGGGGCTGAGAATACAACTTGGCAAAATAAAATGGACAACAATATTGGCAAACAATGACGTAGAACAGCAATGGGAAACATTTAAAACATTTAAACTAGTAGAATGGGCATATAATTGGCAAATGAAATTCAAAACTGATAAATGTGAGGTATTACATTTTAGTAGGAAGAATAGGGAGGTCACTTATTACTTGGAGGGTGAGAGTTTAGGTGGGGTAGAGGAGCAAAGGGATCTCGGAGTACAGATACACAAATCACTAAAAGTATCGACACAGGTTAACAAGGCCAAAAATAAAGCAAACCAAGCACTAGGGTTTATTTCAAGAGGGACAGAATTGAAAAGTAGGGAAGTTATGTTAAACCTGTATCGAACCTTGGTTAGACCACACTTGGAGTACTGTGTACAATTATAGTCGCCATATTATAAAAAGGATATCGAGGCACTGGAGAGGGTGCAGAGAAGATTTGCAAGGATGATACCAGAAATGCGAGGGTATACATATCAGGAAAGGATTAACAGGCTGGGTCTCTGTTCGCTTGAAAAGAGAAGGCTGAGGGGTGACCTAATAGAGGTTTTTAAAATTATGAAAGGTTTTGATAGAGTGGATACAGAGAGAATGTTTCCACTTGTGGGGAAGAGCATAACTAGAGGCCATCAATATAAGATAGTCACCAAAAAATCAAATAGGGAATTCAGAAGAAACTTCTTTACCCAGAGAGTGGTGAGAATGTGGAACTCGCTACCACAGGGAGTGGTTGAAGTGAATAGTGTAGATGCATTTAAGGGGAGGCTAGACAAGCACATGAGGGAGAAGGGAATAGAGGGTTACGCTGATAGATTTAGATGAGGAAAGACGGGAGGAGGCTCGAGTGGAGCATAAATGCCGGCATGGACTGGTTGGGCCGAATGGTCTGTTTCTGTGCCGTATATCCTATGTAATCCTATGTGACACTGAGGCGTGCCATCGCGGTGTGACACTGAGGTGTGACATCGTGGTGTGACACTGAGGTGTGACATCGTGGTGTGACACTGATGCGTGACATCATGGTGTGGCTCTGAGGCATGACACTGAGGCGTGACATCGCAGAGTGACACTGAGGTGCGACATTGTGGTGTGACACTGAGGCGTGACAGCACGTTCTGACACTGAGATGTGACATCACAGTGTGACACTGAGGCATGACAGCGCGTTGTGACAATGAGGTGACAGCGTGTTGTCACAATGAGGCGTGACATCGCAGTGTGACACTGAGGTGACAGCGCGTTGTGACAATGAGGCCTGAGGCCGTGGTGTGACACTGAGGCATGACACTGCGGAGTGACAATGAGGCGTGACATCGTGGTGTGACACTGAGGCGTGACATCACAAAATGACACTGAGGTGACATCGGGGTGTGACACTGAGACGTGGCATCCCGGTGTGACTCTGAGGCATGGCGCCGTGGTGTGACACTGAGGCATAGGGGAATCTAGAACTCGGGGGCATTGATTCAGAACAAGGGGTCATCCATTTAAAACGGAGATGAGGAGGAATTTCTTCTCTCAGAGGGTTGTGAATCTTTGGAATTCTCTACCCCAGAGAGCAGTGGAGGCGGAGTCATTGAATATATTTAAGGTGGAGATAGACAGATTTTTGAATGATAAGGGAGTCGAGGGTTATGGGGAGCGGGCTGGTTAGTGGAGTTGAGGCCAAGACCAGATCAGCCATGATCTTATTGAATGGCGGAGCAGGCTCGAGGGCCAAATGGCCTACTCCTGCTCCTACGTCTTATGTTCTTATGACAGCGCGGTGTGACACTGAGGCGTGACATACAGATGTTTCAGAGTGAGACTCCTAGGAGCTGATCTCCCAAGGCGCTGCTCACGGAGCATGGGAAAATCCTGTTCAGTGACAATAAGTGAGTTTACACAAAGCTGGATCTGAGAGCAGGGTGCGGCGACTCATTTACAGCCACTCACAAACTCAAATTCCATTCCTGTTAAATGCCATTCTGGAAAATTCCATCTGTCCATTAAACAGTGAAAAATGTAGAATTTGTACATATTCACTTACCCATTGACTGAAATGTTTAAACCTCATCACTTATAGATACAAGGCGGTCTGGGTAACTGATAGGTCAGAGTCAGGGTTCAAGGGTTAGTGGCTATTGGGGCAATCGAGGGTTGGCACATCAGGGAAGGAATGGTCTGTGGTTTGGTAATATTGGGCCAGGAGGGGGCGCTGTGTCTGGAGGCCGGGAGGGGGCGCTGTGTCTCTGGGCCGGGAGGGGGCGCTGTGTCTCTGGGCCGGGAGGGGGCGCTGTGTCTCTGGGCCGGGAGGGGGCGCTGTGTCTCTGGGCCAGGAGGGGGCGCTGTGTCTGCGGGCCGGGAGGGGATGCTGTGTCTGAGGGCCGGGAGGGAGCGCTGTGTCTCCGGGCCGGGAGGGGGCGCTGTGTCTCTGGGACGGGAGGGGGCGCTGTGTCTGGAGGCCGGGAGGGGGCGCTGTATCTCCAGGCCGGGAGGGGGCGCTGTGTCTACAGGCTGGGAGGGGGCGCTGTGTCTGGAGGCCGGGAGGGGGCGCTGTGTCTCTGGGCTGGGAGGGGGCGCTGCGTCTGGAGGCTGGGAGGGGGCGCTGTGTCTGGAGGCCGGGAGGGGGCGCTGTGTCTGGAGGCCGGGAGGGGGCGCTGTGTCTCTGGGCCGGGAGGGGGCGCTGTGTCAGGAGGCCGGGAGGGGGCGCTGTGTCTCTGGGCTGGGAGGGGGCTCTGTGTCTGGAGGCCGGGAGGGGGCGCTGTGTCTGGAGGCCGGGAGGGGGCGCTGTGTCTGGGGGCCGGGAGGGGCTGCTGTGTCTGGGGGCCGGGAGGGGGCGCTGTGTCTGGAGGCCGGGAGGGGGCGCTGTGTCTCTGGGCCGTGAGGAGGCGCTGTGTCTCCGGGCCGGGAGGGGGCGCTGTGTCTGGGGACCGGGAGGGGGCGCTGTGTCTGGAGGCCGGGAGGGGGCGCTGTGTCTGGGGGCCGGGAGGGGGTGCTGTTTCTGGGGACCGGGAGGGGCCGCTGTGTCTCTGGGCCGGGAGGGGGCGCTGTGTCTCCGGGCCGGCAGGGGGCGCTGTGTCTGGAGGCCGGGAGGGGGCGCTGTGTCTGGAGGCCGGGAGGGGGCGCTGTGTCTCTGGGCCGGGAGGGTGCGCTGCGTCTGGAGGCCGGGAGGGGGCGCTGTGTCTGCTGTCCGGGAGGGGGCGCTGTGTCTCTGGGCCGGAAGGGGGCGCTGTGTCTCCAGGCCGGGAGGGGGCGCCGTGTCTCCGGGCTGGGAGGGGGCGCTGTGTCTGGAGGCCGGGAGGGGGCGCTGTGTCTCCGGGCCGGGAGGGCACGCTGTGTCTGGAGGCCGGGAGGGGGCAATGCGTCTGGAGGCCGGGAGGGGGCGCTGGGTCTGGAGGCCAGGAGGGGGCGCTGTGTCTCTGGGCCAGGAGGGGGCGCTGTGTCTGGGGACCGGGAGGGGGCGCTCTGTCTGGGGACCGGGAGGGGGCACTGTGTCTCTGGGCTGGGAGGGGGCACTGTGTCTGGAAGCCGTGAGGGGGCGCTGTGTCTCTGGGCCGGGAGGGGGCGTTGTGTCTGCGGGCCGGGAGGGGGCGCTGTGTCTGGAGGCCGGGAGGGCGTGCTGTGTCACTGGGCCGGTAGGGGGCGCTGTGTCTGGACACCAGGAGGTGGCGCTGTGTCTCTGGGCCGGGAGGGGGCACTGTTTCTGGAGGTCAGCAGGGGCCGCTGTGTCTCTGGGCCGGGAGGGGGCGCTGTTTCTGGAGGCCGGGAGGGGGCGCTGTGTCTCTGGGATGGGAGGGGGCGCTGTGTCTGGAGGCCGGAAGGGGGCGCTGTGTCTCTGCGCCGGGAGGGGATGCTGTGTCTGAGGGCCGGGAGGGAGCGCTGTGTCTCCGGGCCGGGAGGGGGCGCTGTGTCTCTGGGACGGGAGGGGGCGCTGTGTCTGGAGGCCGGGAGGGGGCGCTGTATCTCCAGGCCGGGAGGGGGCGCTGTGTCTACAGGCTGGGAGGGGGCGCTGTGTCTGGAGGCCGGGAGGGGGCGCTGTGTCTCTGGGCTGGGAGGGGGCGCTGCGTCTGGAGGCTGGGAGGGGGCGCTGTGTCTGGAGGCCGGGAGGGGGCGCTGTGTCTGGAGGCCGGGAGGGGGCGCTGTGTCTCTGGGCCGGGAGGGGGCGTTGTGTCTCCAGGCCGGGAGGGGGCGCCGTGTCTCCGGGCCGGGAGGGGGCGCTGTGTCTGGAGGCCGGGAGGGGGCGCTGTGTCTCCGGGCCGGGAGGGCACGCTGTGTCTGGAGGCCGGGAGGGGGCAATGCGTCTGGAGGCCGGGAGGGGGCGCTGGGTCTGGAGGCCAGGAGGGGGCGCTGTGTCTCTGGGCCAGGAGGGGGCGCTGTGTCTGGGGACCGGGAGGGGGCGCTCTGTCTGGGGACCGGGAGGGGGCACTGTGTCTCTGGGCTGGGAGGGGGCACTGTGTCTGGAAGCCGTGAGGGGGCGCTGTGTCTCTGGGCCGGGAGGGGGCGTTGTGTCTGCGGGCCGGGAGGGGGCGCTGTGTCTGGAGGCCGGGAGGGCGTGCTGTGTCACTGGGCCGGTAGGGGGCGCTGTGTCTGGACACCAGGAGGTGGCGCTGTGTCTCTGGGCCGGGAGGGGGCACTGTTTCTGGAGGTCAGCAGGGGCCGCTGTGTCTCTGGGCCGGGAGGGGGCGCTGTTTCTGGAGGCCGGGAGGGGGCGCTGTGTCTCTGGGATGGGAGGGGGCGCTGTGTCTGGAGGCCGGAAGGGGGCGCTGTGTCTCTGCGCCGGGAGGGGATGCTGTGTCTGAGGGCCGGGAGGGAGCGCTGTGTCTACAGGCTGGGAGGGGGTGCTGTGTCTGGAGGCCGGGAGGGGGCGCTGTGTCTCTGGGCTGGGAGGGGGCGCTGCGTCTGGAGGCCGGGAGGGGGCGCTGTGTCTGGAGGCCGGGAGGGGGCGCTGTGTCTGGAGGCCGGGAGGGGGCACTGTGTCTCTGGGCCGGGAGGGGGCGCTGTGTCAGGAGGCCGGGAGGGGGCGCTGTGTCTCTGGGCCGGGAGGGGGCTCTGTGTCTGGAGGCCGGGAGGGGGCGCTGTGTCTGGAGGCCGGGAGGGGGCGCTGTGTCTCTGGGCCGTGAGGAGGCGCTGTGTCTCCGGGCCGGGAGGGGGGCGCTGTGTCTGGGGACCGGGAGGGGGCGCTGTGTCTGGAGGCCGGGAGGGGCTGCTGTGTCTGGGGGCCGGGAGGGGGCGCTGTGTCTGGAGGCCGGGAAGGGGGCGCTGTGTCTCTGGGCCGTGAGGAGGCGCTGTGTCTCCGGGCCGGGAGGGGGCGCTGTGTCTGGGGACCGGGAGGGGGCGCTGTGTCTGGAGGCCGGGAGGGGGCGCTGTGTCTGGGGGCCGGGAGGGGGTGCTGTTTCTGGGGACCGGGAGGGGCCGCTGTGTCTCTGGGCCGGGAGGGGGCGCTGTGTCTCCGGGCCGGCAGGGGGCGCTGTGTCTGGAGGCCGGGAGGGGGCGCTGTGTCTGGAGGCCGGGAGGGGGCGCTGTGTCTCTGGGCTGGGAGGGGGCGCTGCGTCTGGAGGCCGGGAGGGGGCGCTGTGTCTGCTGTCCGGGAGGGGGCGCTGTGTCTCTGGGCCGGGAGGGGGCGCTCTGTCTGCTGTCCGGGAGGGGACGCTGTGTCTCCGGGCCGGGAGGGGACGCTGTGTCTGGAGGCCGGGAGGGGGCGCTGTGTCTCTGGGCCGGGAGGGGGCGTTGTATCTCCAGGCCGGGAGGGGGCGCTGTGTCTCTGGGCCGGGAGGGGGCGCTGTGTCTGCTGTCCGGGAGGGGACGCTGTGTCTCCGGGCCGGGAGGGGGCGCTGTGTCTCTGGGCCGGGAGGGGGCGTTGTGTCTCCAGGCCGGGAGGGGGCGCCGTGTCTCCGGGCCGGGAGGGGGCGCTGTGTCTGGAGGCCGGGAGGGGGCGCTGTGTCTCCGGGCCGGGAGGGCACGCTGTGTCTGGAGGCCGGGAGGGGGCAATGCGTCTGGAGGCCGGGAGGGGGCGCTGGGTCTGGAGGCCAGGAGGGGGCGCTGTGTCTCTGGGCCAGGAGGGGGCGCTGTGTCTGGGGACCGGGAGGGGGCGCTCTGTCTGGGGACCGGGAGGGGGCACTGTGTCTCTGGGCTGGGAGGGGGCACTGTGTCTGGAAGCCGTGAGGGGGCGCTGTGTCTCTGGGCCGGGAGGGGGCGTTGTGTCTGCGGGCCGGGAGGGGGCGCTGTGTCTGGAGGCCGGGAGGGCGTGCTGTGTCACTGGGCCGGGAGGGGGCACTGTTTCTGGAGGTCAGCAGGGGCCGCTGTGTCTCTGGGCCGGGAGGGGGCGCTGTTTCTGGAGGCCGGGAGGGGGCGCTGTGTCTCTGGGATGGGAGGGGGCGCTGTGTCTGGAGGCCGGAAGGGGGCGCTGTGTCTCTGCGCCGGGAGGGGATGCTGTGTCTGAGGGCCGGGAGGGAGCGCTGTGTCTCCGGGCCGGGAGGGGGCGCTGTGTCTCTGGGACGGGAGGGGGCGCTGTGTCTGGAGGCCGGGAGGGGGCGCTGTATCTCCAGGCCGGGAGGGGGCGCTGTGTCTACAGGCTGGGAGGGGGCGCTGTGTCTGGAGGCCGGGAGGGGGCGCTGTGTCTCTGGGCTGGGAGGGGGTGCTGCGTCTGGAGGCTGGGAGGGGGCGCTGTGTCTGGAGGCCGGGAGGGGGCGCTGTGTCTGGAGGCCGGGAGGGGGCGCTGTGTCTCTGGGCCGGGAGGGGGCGCTGTGTCTGGAGGCCGGGAGGGGGCGCTGTGTCTCTGGGCCGGGAGGGGGCTCTGTGTCTGGAGGCCGGGAGGGGGCGCTGTGTCTGGAGGCCGGGAGGGGGCGCTGTGTCTGGGGGCCGGGAGGGGCTGCTGTGTCTGGGGGCCGGAGGGGGCGCTGTGTCTGGAGGCCGGGAGGGGGCGCTGTGTCTCTGGGCCGTGAGGAGGCGCTGTGTCTCCGGGCCGGGAGGGGGCGCTGTGTCTGGGGACCGGGAGGGGGCGCTGTGTCTGGAGGCCGGGAGGGGGCGCTGTGTCTGGGGGCCGGAAGGCGGTGCTGTTTCTGGGGACCGGGAGGGGCCGCTGTGTCTCTGGGCCGGGAGGGGGCGCTGTGTCTCCGGGCCGGCAGGGAGCGCTGTGTCTGGAGGCCGGGAGGGGGCGCTGTGTCTGGAGGCCGGGAGGGGGCGCTGTGTCTCTGGGCCGGGAGGGGGCGCTGCGTCTGGAGGCCGGGAGGGGGCGCTGTGTCTGCTGTCCGGGAGGGGGCGCTGTGTCTCTGGGCCGGAAGGGGGCGCTGTGTCTGCGGTCCGGGAGGGGACGCTGTGTCTCCGGGCCGGGAGGGGACGCTGTGTCTGGAGGCCGGGAGGGGGCGCCGTGTCTCCGGGCCGGGAGGGGGCGCTGTGTCTGGAGGCCGAGAGGGGGCGCTGTGTCTCTGGGCCGGGAGGGGGCATTGTGTCTCCAGGCCGGGAGGGGGCGCCGTGTCTCCGGGCCGGGAGGGGGCGCTGTGTCTGGAGGCCGGGAGGGGGCGCTGTGTCTCCGGGCCGGGAGGGCACGCTGTGTCTGGAGGCCGGGAGGGGGCAATGCGTCTGGAGGCCGGGAGGGGGCGCTGGGTCTGGAGGCCAGGAGGGGGCGCTGTGTCTCTGGGCCAGGAGGGGGCGCTGTGTCTGGGGACCGGGAGGGGGCGCTCTGTCTGGGGACCGGGAGGGGGCACTGTGTCTCTGGGCTGGGAGGGGGCACTGTGTCTGGAAGCCGTGAGGGGGCGCTGTGTCTCTGGGCCGGGAGGGGGCGCTGTGTCTGCGGGCCGGGAGGGGGCGCTGTGTCTGGAGGCCGGGAGGGCGTGCTGTGTCACTGGGCCGGGAGGGCGTGCTGTGTCACTGGGCCGGTAGGGGGCGCTGTGTCTGGACACCAGGAGGTGGCGCTGTGTCTCTGGGCCGGGAGGGGGCACTGTTTCTGGAGGTCAGCAGGGGCCGCTGTGTCTCTGGGATGGGAGGGGGCGCTGTGTCTGGAGGCCGGAAGGGGGCGCTGTGTCTCTGCGCCGGGATGGGGCGCTGTGTCTGGAGGCCGGGAGGGAGCGCTGTGTCTCTGTGCCGGGAGGGGGCGCTGTGTCTGGAGGCCGGGAGGGGGCGCTGTGTCTGGAGGCCGGGAGGGGGTGCTGTGTCTGGAAGCCGGGAGGGGGCGCTGTGTCTCTGGGCCGGGAGGGGGCGCTGTGTCTGGAAGCCGGGAGGGGGCGCTGTGTCTCTGGGCCGGGAGGGGGCGCTGTGTCTGGAGGCCGGGAAGGGGCGCTGTGTCTGGAGGCCGGGAGGGGGCCATGTGTCTCTAGGCCGGGAGGGGGCGCTGTGTCTGGGGACCGGGAGGGGTCACTGTGTCTCTCGGCCGGGAGGGGCCACTGTGTCTGGAAGCCGTGAGGGGGCGCTGTATCTCTGGACCGGGAGGGGCGCTGTGTCTGCGGGCCGGGATGGGGCGCTGTGTCTCTGGGCTGGGAGGGGCCACTGTGTCTGGAAGCCGTGAGGGGGCGCTGTATCTCTGGACCGGGAGGGGCGCTGTGTCTGCGGGCCGGGATGGGGCGCTGTGTCTCCGGGCCGGGAGGGGGCACTGTGTCTCTGGGCACGGAGGGGGTGCTGTGTCTCCGGTCCGGGAGGGGGCGCTGTGTCTGGGGGCCGGGAGGGGGTGCTGTGTCTCTGGGCCGTGAGGGGGCGCTGTGTCTGGAGGCCGGGAGGGGGCGCTGTGTCTGGGGACCGGGAGGGGGCGCTGTGTCTGGAGGCCGGGAGGGGGCGCTGTGTCTGGGGGCCGGGAGGGAGTGCTGTGTCTGGGGACCTGGAGGGGGCGCTGTGTCTCCGGGCCGGGAGGGGGCGCTGTGTCTCCGGGCCGGGAGGGGGCGCTCTGTCTGGAGGCCGGGAGGGGGCGCTGTGTCTGGAGGCCGGGAGGGGGCGCTGTGTCTCTGGGCCGGGAGGGGGCGCTGCGTCTGGAGGCCGGGAGGGGGCGCTGTATCTGCTGTCCGGGAGGGGGCGCTGTGTCTCTGGGCCGGAAGGGGGCGCTGTGTCTCCAGGCCGGGAGGGGGCGCAGTGTCTCCGGGCCGGGAGGGGACGCTGTGTCTGGAGGCCGAGAGGGGGCGCTGTGTCTCCGGGCCGGGAGGGGACGCTGTGTCTGGAGGCCGCGAGGGCGCAATGTGTCTGGGAGCCGGGAGGGGGCGCTGTGTCTGCAAGGCGGGAGGGGGCGCTGTGTCTGGAGGCCAGGAGGGGGCACTGTGTCTCAGGACCGGGAGGTGGCGCTGTTTCTCTGGGCCGGCAGGGGGCGATGTGTCTGGAGGCCGGGAGGGGGCGCTGTGTCTGGAGGCCGGGAGGGGGCGCTGTGTCTCCGGGCCGGGTCGGGGCGCTGTGTCTGGAGGCCGGGAGGGGGCACTGTGTCTGGAAGCCGGGACGGGGCGCTGTGTCTGGACGCCAGGAGGGGGCGCTGTGTCTCTGGGCCGGGAGGGGGCGCTGTGTCTCTGGGCCAGGAGGGGGCGTTGTGTCAGGAGGCCAGGAGGGGGCGCTGTGTCTCTAGCCCGGGAGGGGGCACTGTGTCTCTGGGCCGGGAGGGGGCGCTGTGTCCGGAGGCCGGGAGGGGGCGCTGCGTCTCCGGGCCGGGAGGAGGCGCTGTGTCTGGAGGCCGGGAGGGGGCACTGTGCCTGGAAGCCGGGAGGGGGCGCTGTGTCTCTGGGCCGGGAGGGGGCGCTGTGTCTCTGGGCCAGGAGGGGGCGTTGTGTCAGGAGGCCAGGAGGGGGCGCTGTGTCTCTAGCCCCGGAGGGGGCACTGTGTCTCCGGGCCGGGAGGGGCCACTGTGTCTGGAAGCCGTGAGGGGACGCTGTGTCTCTGGGCCGGGAGGGGCGCTGTGTCTGCGGGCCGGGATGGGGCGCTGTGTCTCCGGGCCGGGAGGGGGCACTGTGTCTCTGGGCACGGAGGGGGCGCTGTGTCTCCGGTCCGGGAGGGGGCGCTGTGTCTGAGGGCTGGGAGGGGGTGCTGTGTCTGGGGGCCGGGAGGGGGGCGCTGTGTCTGGAGGCCGGGAGGGGGCGCTGTGTCTCTGGGCCGTGAGGAGGCGCTGTGTCTCCGGGCCGGGAGGGGGCGCTGTGTCTGGGGACCGGGAGCGGGCGATGTGTCTGGAGGCCGGGAGGGGGCGCTGTGTCTGGAGGCTGGGAGGGGGCGCTGTGTCTCCGGGCCGGGTCGGGGCGCTGTGTCTGGAGGCCGGGAGGGGGCACTGTGTCTGGAAGCTGGGAGGGGGCGCTGTGTCTGGACGCCAGGAGGGGGCGCTGTGTCTCTGGGCCAGGAGGGGGCGTTGTGTCAGGAGGCCAGGAGGGGGCGCTGTGTCTCTGGCCCGGGAGGAGGCACTGTGTCTCCGGGCCGGGAGGGGCCGCTGTGTCTGGAGGCCGGGCGGGGGCGCTGTGTCTGGAGGCCAGCAGGGGCCGCTGTGTCTCTGGGCCGGGAGGGGGCACTGTGTCTCTGGGCCGGGAGGGGGCGCTGTGTCTGGAGGCCGGGAGCGGGCGCTGTGTCTCCGGTCCGGGAGGGGGCGCTGTGTCTGAGGGCTGGGAGGGGGCGATGTGTCTGGAGGCCAGGAGGGGGCGCTGTGTCTGGAGGCCGGGAGGGGGCGCTGTGTCTGGGACCCGGGAGGGGGCGCTGTGTCTGGAAGCCGGGAGGGGGCGCCGTGTCTCTGTGCCGGGAGGGGGGGCGCTGTGTCTGGAGGCCGGGAGGGGGCGCTGTGTCTGGAGGCCGGGAGGGGGCGCCGCGTCTCCGGGCCGGGAGGGGGCGCTGCGTCTGGAGGCCGGGAGGGGGCGCTGTGTCTGGGAGCCGGGATGGGGCGCTGTGTCTCTGGGCCGGGAGGGGACGCTGTGTCTCCGGGCCGGGAGGGGGTGCTGTGTCTCTGGGCACGGAGGTGGCGCTGTGTCTCCGGTCCGGGAGGGGGCGCTGTGTCTGGGGGCCGGGAGGGGGTGCTGTGTCTGAGGGCCGGGAAGGGCCGCTGTGTCTCCAGGCCGGTAGGGGGCGCTGAGTCTGGAGGCCGGGAGGGGGCGCTGTGTCTGGAGGCCAGGAGGGGGCGCTGTGTCTCTGGGCCGGGAGGGGGGCGCTGTGTCTCCAGGCCGGGAGGGGGCGCCGTGTCTTCAGGCCGGGAGGGGGCGCTGTGTCTGGAGGCCGGGAGGGGGCGCTGTGTCTCCGGGCCGGGAGGGGACGCTGTGTTTGGAGGCCGGGAGGGGGCGCTGTGTCTGGAAGCCGGGAGGGGGCGCTGTGTCTGGAGGCCAGGAGGGGGCGCTGTGTCTCTGGGCCAGGAGGGAGCGCTGTGTCTGGGGAACAGGAGGGGGCGCTGTGTCTCTGGGCCGGGAGGGGGCGCTGTGTCTCTGGGCTGGGAGGGGGCGGTGTGTCTCTGGGCCGGGAGGGGGCACTGTGTCTGGAAGCCGTGAGGGGGCGCTCTGTCTCTGGGCCGGGAGGGGGCGCTGTGTCTGCGGGCCGGGAGGGGGCGCTGTGTCTCTGGGCCGGGAGGGCGTGCTGTGTCTCCGGGCCGGAAGAGGGCGCTGTGTCTGGAGGCTGGGAGGGGGCGCTGTGTCTCCGTGCCGGGAGGGGGCGCTGTTTCTGGGGGCCGGGAGGGGGCGCTGTTTCTGGAGGCCGGGAGGGGGCTCTGTGTCTCTGGGCTGGGAGGGGGCGCTGTGTCTCTGTGCCGGGAGGGGACGCTGTGTCTCTGGGCCAGGAGGGGGCGCTGTGTCAGGAGGCCGGGAGGGGACGCTGTTTCTCTGGGCCAGGAGGGGGCGCTGTGTCTGGGGGCCGGGCGGGGACGCTGTGTCTCTGGGCCGGGAGGGGGCACTGTGTCTCCGGGCCGGGAGTGGGCGCTGTTTCTGGAGGCCGGGCGGGGGCGCTGTGTCTGGAGGCTCGCAGGGGCCGCTGTGTCTCTGGGCCGGGAGGGGGCGCTGTGTCTGGAGGCCGGGAGGGGGCGCTGTGTCTCTGGGCCGGGAGGGGGCGCTGTGTCCGGAGGCCGGAAGGGGGGCGCTCTGTCTCTGGGCCGGGAGGGGGCGCTGTGTCTGGAAGCCAGGAGGGGGCGCTGTGTCTCTGGGCCGGGAGGGAGCGCTGTGTCTGGAGGCCTGGAGGGGGCGCTGTATCTGGAGGCCGGGAGGGGGCCATGTGTCTCCGGGCCGGGACGGGGGGCGCTGTGTCTGGGGGCCGTGAGGGGGCGCTGTGTCTCCGGGCCGGGAGGGGGGCACCGTGTCTCCGGGCCGGGAGGGGGCGCTGTTTCTCCGGGCCGGGAGGGGACGCTGTGTCTGGAAGCCGGGAGGGGTCGCTGTGTCTGGAGGCCAGGAGGGGGCGCTGTGTCTCTGGGTCGGGAGGGGGCGCTGTGTCTGGAGGCCGTGAGGGGCGCTGTGTCTCTGGGCCGGGAGGGGGCGCTGTGTCTGCGGGCCGAGAGGGGGCGCTGTGTCTCTGGGCCAGTAGGGGGCGATGTGTCTGGAGGCCGGGAGGGGCGCTGTGTCTGGAGGCCGGGAGGGGCGCTGTGTCTCCGGGCCGGGTAGGGGCGCTGTGTCTGGAGGCCGGGAGGGGGCACTGTGTCTGGAAGCCGGGACGGGGCGCTGTGTCTGGACGCCAGGAGGGGGCGCTGTGTCTCTGGGGCGGGAGGGGGCGCTGTGTCTCTGGCCAGGAGGGGCGTTGTGTCAGGAGGCCAGGAGGGGCCGCTGTGTCTCAGGGCCGGGAGGGGGCACTGTGGCTCCGGGCCGGGAGGGGGCGCTGTGTCTGGAGGCCGGGAGCGGGCGCTGTGTCTCTGGGCCGGGAGTGGGCTCTGTGTCTGGAGGCCGGAAGGGGGCGCTGTGTCTCTGGGCCGGGAAGGGGCGCTGTGTCTGGGGGCCGGGAGGGGACGCTGTGTCTCTCGGCCGGGATGGGGCGCTATTTCTGGAGGCCGGGAGGGGCCACTGTGTCTGGAAGCCGTGAGGGGGCGCTGTGTCTCTGGGCCGGGACGGGCGCTGTGTCTGCGGGCCGGGATGGGGCGCTGTGTCTCCGGTCCGGGAGGGGGCGCTGTGTCTGGGGGCCGGGAGGGGGTGCTGTGTCTGGGGGCCGGGCGGGGGGCGCTGTGTCTGGAGGCCGGGAGGGGGCGCTGTGTCTCTGGGCCGTGAGGAGGCGCTGTGTCTCCGGACCGGGAGGGGGCGTTGTGTCTGGGGACCGGGAGGGGGCGCTGTGTCTGGAGGCCGGGATGGGGCGCTGTGTCTGGGGGCCGGGAGGGGGTGCTGTGTCTGGGGACCGGGAGGGGGCGCTGTGTCTCCGGGCCGGGAGGGGGCGCTGTGTCTCCGGGCCGGGAGGGGGCGCTGTGTCTGGAGGCCGGTAGGGGGCGCTGTGTCTCTGGGCCGGGAGGGGGCGCTGCGTCTGGAGGCCAAGAGGGGGCGCTGTATTTGCTGTCCGGGAGGGGGCGCTGTGTCTCTGGGCCGGAAGGGGGCGCTGTGTCTCCAGGCCGGGAGGGGGCGCAGTGTCTCCGGGCCGGGGGGGACACTGTGTCTGGAGGCCGAGAGGGGGTGCTGTGTCTCCGGGCCGGGAGGGGACGCTTTGTCTGGAGGACGGGAGGGGGCAATGTGTCTGGAGGCCGGGAGGGGGCGCTGTGTCTGGAAGCTGGGAGGGGGCGCTGTGTCTGGAGGCCAGGAGGGGGCGCTGTGTATCCGGGCCGGGAGGGGGCGCTGTGTCTGGGGACCGGGAGGTGGCGCTGTGTCTCTGGGCCGGCAGGGGGCGATGTGTCTGGAGGCCGGGAGGGGGCGCTGTGTCTGGAGGCCAGGAGGGGGCGCTGTGTCTCTGGCCCGGGAGGAGGCACTGTGTCTCCGGGCCGGGAGGGGGCGCTGTGTCTGGAGGCCGGGCGGGGGCGCTGTGTCTGGAGGCCAGCAGGGGCCGCTGTGTCTCTGGGCCGGGAGGGGGCATGTGTCTCTGGGCCGGGAGGGGGCGCTGTGTCTGGAGGCTGGGAGCGGGCGCTGTGTCTCTGGGCCGGGAGGGGGCTCTGTGTCTGGAGGCCGGAAGGGGGCGCTGTGTCTCTGGGCCGGGAGGGGCCGCTGTGTCTGGGGGCCGGGAGGGGGCGCTGTGTCTCTGGGCCGGGAGGGGGCGCTGTGTCTGGGGGCCGGGAGGGGGCGCTGTGTCTCTGGGCCGGGAGGGGGCGCTGAGTCTGGAGGCCGGGAGGGGGCGCTGTGCCTGGAAGCCGGTAGGGGGGGCGATGTGTCTGGAGGCCAGGAGGGGGCGCTGTGTCTGGAGGCCGGGAGGGGGCGCTGTGTCTGGGACCCGGGAGGGGGCGCTGTGTCTGGAAGCCGGGAGGGGGGCGCCGTGTCTCTGTGCCGGGAGGGGGGCGCTGTGTCTGGAGGCCGGGAGGGGGCGCTGTGTCTGGAGGCCGGGAGGGGGCGCCGCGTCTCCGGGCCGGGAGGGGGCGCTGCGTCTGGAGGCCGGGAGGGGGGCGCTGTGTCTGGGAGCCGGGATGGGGCGCTGTGTCTCTGGGCCG
This sequence comes from Squalus acanthias, assembly GCA_030390025.1. NCBI lineage: Eukaryota > Metazoa > Chordata > Chondrichthyes > Squaliformes > Squalidae > Squalus > Squalus acanthias. The sequence goes on from JASTWF010000417.1 coordinate 347,907, forward strand.
GGAGGGGACGCTGTGTCTCCGGGGCCGGGAGGGGGTGCTGTGTCTCTGGGCACGGAGGTGGCGCTGTGTCTCTGGTCCGGGAGGGGGCGCTGTGTCTGGGGGCCGGGAGGGGGTGCTGTGTCTGAGGGCCGGGAAGGGCCGCTGTGTCTCCAGGCCGGTAGGGGGCGCTGAGTCTGGAGGCCGGGAGGGGGCGCTGTCTCTGGAGGCCAGGAGGGGGCGCTGTGTCTCCAGGCCGGGAGGGGGCGCCGTGTCTTCAGGCCGGGAGGGGGCGCTGTGTCTGGAGGCCGGGAGGGGGCGCTGTGTCTCCGGGCCGGGAGGAGACGCTGTGTTTGGAGGCCGGGAGGGGGCGCTGTGTCTGGAGGCCGGGAGGGGGCGCCGCGTCTCCGGGCCGGGAGGGGGCGCTGCGTCTGGAGGCCGGGAGGGGGCGCTGTGTCTGGGAGCCGGGATGGGGCGCTGTGTCTCTGGGCCGGGAGGGGACGCTGTGTCTCCGGGCCGGGAGGGGGTGCTGTGTCTCTGGGCACGGAGGTGGCGCTGTGACTCCGGTCCGGGAGGGGGCGCTGTGTCTGGGGTCCGGGAGGGGGTGCTGTGTCTGAGGGCCGGGAAGGGCCGCTGTGTCTCCAGGCCGGTAGGGGGCACTGAGTCTGGAGGCCGGGAGGGGGCGCTGTGTCTGGAGGCCAGGAGGGGGCGCTGTGTCTCTGGGCCGGGAGGGGGGCGCTGTGTCTCCAGGCCGGGAGGGGGGCGCCGTGTCTTCAGGCCGGGAGGGGGCGCTGTGTCTGGAGGCCGGGAGGGGGCGCTGTGTCTCCGGGCCGGGAGGGGACGCTGTGTTTGGAGGCCGGGAGGGGGCGCTGTGTCTGGAAGCCGGGAGGGGGCGCTGTGTCTGGAGGCCAGGAGGGGGCTCTGTGTCTCTGGGCCACGAGGGAGCGCTGTGTCTGGGGAACAGGAGGGGGCGCTGTGTCTCTTGGCTGGGAGGGGGCGGTGTGTCTCTGGGCCGGGAGGGGGCACTGTGTCTGGAAGCCGTGAGGGCGCTCTCTGTCTCTGGGCCGGGAGGGGGCGCTGTGTCTGCGGGCCGGGAGGGGGCGCTGTGTCTCTGGGCCGGGAGGGCGTGCTGTGTCTCCGGGCCGGAAGAGGGCGCTGTGTCTGGAGGCCGGGAGGGGGCGCTGTGTCTCCGTGCCGGGAGGGGGCGCTGTTTCTGGGGGCCGGGAGGGGGCGCTGTTTCTGGAGGCCGGGAGTGGGCTCTGTGTCTCTGGGCTGGGAGGGGGCGCTGTGTCTCTGTGCCGGGAGGGGACGCTGTGTCTCTGGGCCAGGAGGGGGCGCTGTGTCAGGAGGCCGGGAGGGGACGCTGTTTCTCTGGGCCAGGAGGGGGCGCTGTGTCTGGGGGCCGGGTGGGGACGCTGTGTCTCCGGGCCGGGAGGGGGCGCTGTGTCTGGGGGCCGGGAGGGGGTGCTGTGTCTGAGGGCCGGGAAGGGCCGCTGTGTCTCCGGGCCGGTAGGGGGCGCTGAGTCTGGAGGCCGGGAGGGGGCGCTGTGTCTGGAGGCCAGGAGGGGGCGCTGTGTCTCTGGGCCGGAAGGGGGCGCTGTGTCTCCGGGCCGGGAGGGGGCGCTGTGTCTGGAGGCCAGGAGGGGGCGCTGTGTCTCTGGGCCGGAAGGGGGCGCTGTGTCTCCAGGCCGGGAGGGGGCGCAGTGTCTCCGGGCCGGGAGGGGACGCTGTGTCTGGAGGCCGGGAGGGGGCGCTGTGTCTCCGGGCCGGGAGGGGACGCTGTGTCTGGAGGCCGCGAGGGCGCAATGTGTCTGGAGGCCGGGAGGGGGCGCTGTGTCTGCAAGCCGGGAGGGGGCGCTGTGTCTGGAGGCCAGGAGGGGGCGCTGTGTCTCCGGACCGGGAGGTGGCGCTGTTTCTCTGGGCCGGCAGGGGGCGATGTGTCTGGAGGCCGGGAGGGGGCGCTGTGTCTGGAGGCCGGGAGGGGGCGCTGTGTCTCCGGGCCGGGTCGGGGCGCTGTGTCTGGAGGCCGGGAGGGGGCACTGTGTCTGGAAGCCGGGACGGGGCGCTGTGTCTGGACGCCAGGAGGGGGCGCTGTGTCTCTGGGCCGGGAGGGGGCGCTGTGTCTCTGGGCCAGGAGGGGGCGCTGTGTCTGGAGGCCAGGAGGGGGCGCTGTGTCTCCGGACCGGGAGGGGGCGCTGTGTCTCCGGGCCGGGTCGGGGCGCTGTGTCTGGAGGCCGGGAGGGGGCACTGTGCCTGGAAGCCGGGAGGGGGCGCTGTGTCTGGAGGCCGGGAGGGGGCGCTGTGTCTCTAGGCCGGGAGGGGGCGCTGTGTCTGGGGACCGGGAGGGGTCACTGTGTCTCTCGGCCGGGAGGGGGCGCTGTGTCTGGGGACCGGGAGGGGGCACTGTGTCTCTGGGCCGGGAGGGGCCACTGTGTCTGGAAGCCGTGAGGGGGCGCTGTGTCTCTGGGCCGGTACGGGCGCTGTGTCTGCGGGCCGGGATGGGGCGCTGTGTCTCCGGGCCGGGAGGGGGCACTGTGTCTCTGGGCACGGAGGGGGCGCTGTGTCTCCGGTCCGGGAGGGGGCGCTGTGTCTGGGGGCCGGGAGAGGGTGCTGTGTCTGGGGGCCGGGAGGAGGGCGCTGTGTCTGGAGGCCGGGAGGGGGCGCTGTGTCTCTGGGCCGTGAGGAGGCGCTGTGTCTCCGGGCAGGGAGGGGGCGCTGTGTCTGGGGACCGGGAGGGGGCGCTGTGTCTGGAGGCCGGGATGGGGCGCTGTGTCTGGGGGCCGGGAGGGGGTGCTGTGTCTGGGGACCGGGAGGGGGCGCTGTGTCTCCGGGCCGGGAGGGGGCGCTGTGTCTCCGGGCCGGGAGGGGGCGCTGTGTCTGGAGGCCGGTAGGGGGCGCTGTGTCTCTGGGCCGGGAGGGGGCGCTGCGTCTGGAGGCCGGGAGGGGGCGCTGTATTTGCTGTCCGGGAGGGGGCGCTGTGTCTCTGGGCCGGAAGGGGGCGCTGTGTCTCCAGGCCGGGAGGGGGCGCAGTGTCTCCGGGCCGGGGGGGACACTGTGTCTGGAGGCCGGGAGGGGGCGCTGTGTCTCCGGGCCGGGAGGGGACGCTTTGTCTGGAGGACGGGAGGGGGCAATGTGTCTGGAGGCCGGGAGGGGGCGCTGTGTCTGGAAGCTGGGAGGGGGCGCTGTGTCTGGAGGCCAGGAGGGGGCGCTGTGTCTCTGGGCCAGGAGGGGGCGTTGTGTCTGGGGACCGGGAGGTGGCGCTGTGTCTCTGGGCCGGCAGGGGGCGATGTGTCTGGAGGCCGGGAGGGGGCGCTGTGTCTGGAGGCTGGGAGGGGGCGCTGTGTCTCCGGGCCGGGTCGGGGCGCTGTGTCTGGAGGCCGGGAGGGGGCACTGTGTCTGGAAGCTGGGAGGGGGCGCTGTGTCTGGACGCCAGGAGGGGGCGCTGTGTCTCTGGGCCAGGAGGGGGCGTTGTGTCAGGAGGCCAGGAGGGGGCGCTGTGTCTCTGGCCCGGGAGGAGGCACTGTGTCTCCGGGCCGGGAGGGGGCGCTGTGTCTGGAGGCCGGGCGGGGGCGCTGTGTCTGGAGGCCAGCAGGGGCCGCTGTGTCTCTGGGCCGGGAGGGGGCACTGTGTCTCTGGGCCGGGAGGGGGAGCTGTGTCTGGAGGCCGGGAGCGGGCGCTGTGTCTCTGGGCCGGGAGGGGGCTCTGTGTCTGGAGGCCGGAAGGGGGCGCTGTGTCTCTGGGCCGGGAGGGGCCGCTGTGTCTGGGGGCCGGGAGGGGGCGCTATGTCTCTGGGCCGGGAGGGGGCGCTGTGTCTGGGGGCCGGGAGGGGGCGCTGTGTCTCTGGGCCGGGAGGGGGCGCTGAGTCTGGAGGCCGGGAGGGGGCGCTGTGCCTGGAAGCCGGTAGGGGGGGCGATGTGTCTGGAGGCCAGGAGGGGGCGCTGTGTCTGGAGGCCGGGAGGGGGCGCTGTGTCTGGGACCCGGGAGGGGGCGCTGTGTCTGGAAGCCGGGAGGGGGCGCCGTGTCTCTGTGCCGGGAGGGGGGCGCTGTGTCTGGAGGCCGGGAGGGGGCGCTGTGTCTGGAGGCCGGGAGGGGGCGCCGCGTCTCCGGGCCGGGAGGGGGCGCTGCGTCTGGAGGCCGGGAGGGGGCGCTGTGTCTGGGAGCCGGGATGGGGCGCTGTGTCTCTGGGCCGGGAGGGGACGCTGTGTCTCCGGGCCGGGAGGGGGTGCTGTGTCTCTGGGCACGGAGGTGGCGCTGTGTCTCCGGTCCGGGAGGGGGCGCTGTGTCTGGGGGCCGGGAGGGGGTGCTGTGTCTGAGGGCCGGGAAGGGCCGCTGTGTCTCCAGGCCGGTAGGGGGCGCTGAGTCTGGAGGCCGGGAGGGGGCGCTGTGTCTGGAGGCCAGGAGGGGGCGCTGTGTCTCTGGGCCGGGAGGGGGGCGCTGTGTCTCCAGGCCGGGAGGGGGCGCCGTGTCTTCAGGCCGGGAGGGGGCGCTGTGTCTGGAGGCCGGGAGGGGGCGCTGTGTCTCCGGGCCGGGAGGGGACGCTGTGTTTGGAGGCCGGGAGGGGGCGCTGTGTCTGGAAGCCGGGAGGGGGCGCTGTGTCTGGAGGCCAGGAGGGGGCGCTGTGTCTCTGGGCCAGGAGGGAGCGCTGTGTCTGGGGAACAGGAGGGGGCGCTGTGTCTCTGGGCTGGGAGGGGGCGGTGTGTCTCTGGGCCGGGAGGGGGCACTGTGTCTGGAAGCCGTGAGGGGTCGCTCTGTCTCTGGGCCGGGAGGGGGCGCTGTGTCTGCGGGCCGGGAGGGGGCGCTGTGTCTCTGGGCCGGGAGGGCGTGCTGTGTCTCCGGGCCGGAAGAGGGCGCTGTGTCTGGAGGCCGGGAGGGGGCGCTGTGTCTCCGTGCCGGGAGGGGGTGCTGTTTCTGGGGGCCGGGAGGGGGCGCTGTTTCTGGAGGCCGGGAGGGGGCTCTGTGTCTCTGGGCTGGGAGGGGGCGCTGTGTCTCTGTGCCGGGAGGGGACGCTGTGTCTCTGGGCCAGGAGGGGGCGCTGTGTCAGGAGGCCGGGAGGGGACGCTGTTTCTCTGGGCCAGGAGGGGGCGCTGTGTCTCTGGGCCGGGAGGGGGCACTGTGTCTCCGGGCCGGGAGTGGGCGCTGTTTCTGGAGGCCGGGCGGGGGCGCTGTGTCTGGAGGCCAGCAGGGGCCGCTGTGTCTCTGGGCCGGGAGGGGGCGCTGTGTCTGGAGGCCGGGAGGGGGCGCTGTGTCTCTGGGCCGGGAGGGGGCGCTGTGTCCGGAGGCCGGAAGGGGGCGCTCTGTCTCTGGGCCGGGAGGGGGCGCTGTGTCTGGAAGCCAGGAGGGGGCGCTGTGTCTCTGGGCCGGGAGGGAGCGCTGTGTCTGGAGGCCTGGAGGGGGCGCTGTATCTGGAGGCCGGGAGGGGGCCATGTGTCTCCGGGCCGGGACGGGGGGCGCTGTGTCTGGGGGCCGTGAGGGGGCGCTGTATCTCCGGGCCGGGAGGGGGCACCGTGTCTCCGGGCCGGGAGGGGGCGCTGTGTCTCCGGGCCGGGAGGGGACGCTGTGTCTGGAAGCCAGGAGGGGGCGCTGTGTCTCTGGGCCGTGAGGAGGCGCTGTGTCTCCGGGCCGGGAGGGGGCGCTGTGTCTGGGGACCGGGAGGGGGCGCTGTGTCTGGAGGCCGGGAGGGGGCGCTGTGTCTGGGGGCCGGGAGGGGGTGCTGTTTCTGGGGACCGGGAGGGGCCGCTGTGTCTCTGGGCCGGGAGGGGGCGCTGTGTCTCCGGGCCGGCAGGGAGCGCTGTGTCTGGAGGCCGGGAGGGGGCGCTGTGTCTGGAGGCCGGGAGGGGGCGCTGTGTCTCTGGGCCGGGAGGGGGCGCTGCGTCTGGAGGCCGGGAGGGGGCGCTGTGTCTGCTGTCCGGGAGGGGGCGCTGTGTCTCTGGGCCGGAAGGGGGCGCTGTGTCTGCGGTCCGGGAGGGGACGCTGTGTCTCCGGGCCGGGAGGGGACGCTGTGTCTGGAGGCCGGGAGGGGGGCGCTGTGTCTCCGGGCCGGGAGGGGGCGCTGTGTCTGGAGGCCGGGAGGGGGCGCTGTGTCTCTGGGCCGGGAGGGGGCATTGTGTCTCCAGGCCGGGAGGGGGCGCCGTGTCTCCGGGCCGGGAGGGGGCGCTGTGTCTGGAGGCCGGGAGGGGGCGCTGTGTCTCCGGGCCGGGAGGGCACGCTGTGTCTGGAGGCCGGGAGGGGGCAATGCGTCTGGAGGCCGGGAGGGGGCGCTGGGTCTGGAGGCCAGGAGGGGGCGCTGTGTCTCTGGGCCAGGAGGGGGCGCTGTGTCTGGGGACCGGGAGGGGGCGCTCTGTCTGGGGACCGGGAGGGGGCACTGTGTCTCTGGGCTGGGAGGGGGCACTGTGTCTGGAAGCCGTGAGGGGGCGCTGTGTCTCTGGGCCGGGAGGGGGCGTTGTGTCTGCGGGCCGGGAGGGGGCGCTGTGTCTGGAGGCCGGGAGGGCGTGCTGTGTCACTGGGCCGGGAGGGCGTGCTGTGTCACTGGGCCGGTAGGGGGCGCTGTGTCTGGACACCAGGAGGTGGCGCTGTGTCTCTGGGCCGGGAGGGGGCACTGTTTCTGGAGGTCAGCAGGGGCCGCTGTGTCTCTGGGATGGGAGGGGGCGCTGTGTCTGGAGGCCGGAAGGGGGCGCTGTGTCTCTGCGCCGGGATGGGGCGCTGTGTCTGGAGGCCGGGAGGGAGCGCTGTGTCTCTGTGCCGGGAGGGGGCGCTGTGTCTGGAGGCCGGGAGGGGGCGCTGTGTCTGGAGGCCGGGAGGGGGTGCTGTGTCTGGAAGCCGGGAGGGGGCGCTGTGTCTCTGGGCCGGGAGGGGGCGCTGTGTCTGGAAGCCGGGAGGGGGCGCTGTGTCTCTGGGCCGGGAGGGGGCGCTGTGTCTGGAGGCCGGGAAGGGGCGCTGTGTCTGGAGGCCGGGAGGGGGCCATGTGTCTCTAGGCCGGGAGGGGGCGCTGTGTCTGGGGACCGGGAGGGGTCACTGTGTCTCTCGGCCGGGAGGGGCCACTGTGTCTGGAAGCCGTGAGGGGGCGCTGTATCTCTGGACCGGGAGGGGCGCTGTGTCTGCGGGCCGGGATGGGGCGCTGTGTCTCTGGGCTGGGAGGGGCCACTGTGTCTGGAAGCCGTGAGGGGGCGCTGTATCTCTGGACCGGGAGGGGCGCTGTGTCTGCGGGCCGGGATGGGGCGCTGTGTCTCCGGGCCGGGAGGGGGCACTGTGTCTCTGGGCACGGAGGGGGTGCTGTGTCTCCGGTCCGGGAGGGGGCGCTGTGTCTGGGGGCCGGGAGGGGGTGCTGTGTCTCTGGGCCGTGAGGGGGCGCTGTGTCTGGAGGCCGGGAGGGGGCGCTGTGTCTGGGGACCGGGAGGGGGCGCTGTGTCTGGAGGCCGGGAGGGGGCGCTGTGTCTGGGGGCCGGGAGGGAGTGCTGTGTCTGGGGACCTGGAGGGGGCGCTGTGTCTCCGGGCCGGGAGGGGGCGCTGTGTCTCCGGGCCGGGAGGGGGGCGCTCTGTCTGGAGGCCGGGAGGGGGCGCTGTGTCTGGAGGCCGGGAGGGGGCGCTGTGTCTCTGGGCCGGGAGGGGGCGCTGCGTCTGGAGGCCGGGAGGGGGCGCTGTATCTGCTGTCCGGGAGGGGGCGCTGTGTCTCTGGGCCGGAAGGGGGCGCTGTGTCTCCAGGCCGGGAGGGGGCGCAGTGTCTCCGGGCCGGGAGGGGACGCTGTGTCTGGAGGCCGAGAGGGGGCGCTGTGTCTCCGGGCCGGGAGGGGACGCTGTGTCTGGAGGCCGCGAGGGCGCAATGTGTCTGGGAGCCGGGAGGGGGCGCTGTGTCTGCAAGCCGGGAGGGGGCGCTGTGTCTGGAGGCCAGGAGGGGGCGCTGTGTCTCAGGACCGGGAGGTGGCGCTGTTTCTCTGGGCCGGCAGGGGGCGATGTGTCTGGAGGCCGGGAGGGGGCGCTGTGTCTGGAGGCCGGGAGGGGGCGCTGTGTCTCCGGGCCGGGTCGGGGCGCTGTGTCTGGAGGCCGGGAGGGGGCACTGTGTCTGGAAGCCGGGACGGGGCGCTGTGTCTGGACGCCAGGAGGGGGCGCTGTGTCTCTGGGCCGGGAGGGGGCGCTGTGTCTCTGGGCCAGGAGGGGGCGTTGTGTCAGGAGGCCAGGAGGGGGCGCTGTGTCTCTAGCCCGGGAGGGGGCACTGTGTCTCCGGGCCGGGAGGGGGCGCTGTGTCCGGAGGCCGGGAGGGGGCGCTGCGTCTCCGGGCCGGGAGGAGGCGCTGTGTCTGGAGGCCGGGAGGGGGCACTGTGCCTGGAAGCCGGGAGGGGGCGCTGTGTCTCTGGGCCGGGAGGGGGCGCTGTGTCTCTGGGCCAGGAGGGGGCGTTGTGTCAGGAGGCCAGGAGGGGGCGCTGTGTCTCTAGCCCCGGAGGGGGCACTGTGTCTCCGGGCCGGGAGGGGCCACTGTGTCTGGAAGCCGTGAGGGGACGCTGTGTCTCTGGGCCGGGAGGGGCGCTGTGTCTGCGGGCCGGGATGGGGCGCTGTGTCTCCGGGCCGGGAGGGGGCACTGTGTCTCTGGGCACGGAGGGGGCGCTGTGTCTCCGGTCCGGGAGGGGGCGCTGTGTCTGAGGGCTGGGAGGGGGTGCTGTGTCTGGGGGCCGGGAGGGGGGCGCTGTGTCTGGAGGCCGGGAGGGGGCGCTGTGTCTCTGGGCCGTGAGGAGGCGCTGTGTCTCCGGGCCGGGAGGGGGCGCTGTGTCTGGGGACCGGGAGCGGGCGATGTGTCTGGAGGCCGGGAGGGGGCGCTGTGTCTGGAGGCTGGGAGGGGGCGCTGTGTCTCCGGGCCGGGTCGGGGCGCTGTGTCTGGAGGCCGGGAGGGGGCACTGTGTCTGGAAGCCGGGACGGGGCGCTGTGTCTGGACGCCAGGAGGGGGCGCTGTGTCTCTGGGCCGGGAGGGGGCGCTGTGTCTCTGGGCCAGGAGGGGGCGTTGTGTCAGGAGGCCAGGAGGGGGCGCTGTGTCTCTGGCCCGGGAGGAGGCACTGTGTCTCCGGGCCGGGAGGGGGCGCTGTGTCTGGAGGCCGGGCGGGGGCGCTGTGTCTGGAGGCCAGCAGGGGCCGCTGTGTCTCTGGGCCGGGAGGGGGCACTGTGTCTCTGGGCCGGGAGGGGGCGCTGTGTCTGGAGGCCGGGAGCGGGCGCTGTGTCTCTGGGCCGGGAGGGGGCTCTGTGTCTGGAGGCCGGAAGGGGGCGCTGTGTCTCTGGGCCGGGAGGGGGCGCTGTGTCTGGGGGCCGGGAGGGGGCGCTGTGTCTCTGGGCCGGGAGGGGGCGCTGTGTCTGGGGGCCGGGAGGGGGCGCTGTGTCTCTGGGCCGGGAGGGGGCGCTGAGTCTGGAGGCTGGGAGGGGGCGCTGTGCCTGGAAGCCGGTAGGGGGGGCGATGTGTCTGGAGGCCAGGAGGGGGCGCTGTGTCTGGAGGCCGGGAGGGGGCGCTGTGTCTGGGACCCGGGAGGGGGCGCTGTGTCTGGAAGCCGGGAGGGGGCGCCGTGTCTCTGTGCCGGGAGGGGGGCGCTGTGTCTGGAGGCCGGGAGGGGGCGCTGTGTCTGGAGGCCGGGAGGGGGCGCCGCGTCTCCGGGCCGGGAGGGGGCGCTGCGTCTGGAGGCCGGGAGGGGGCGCTGTGTCTGGGAGCCGGGATGGGGCGCTGTGTCTCTGGGCCGGGAGGGGACGCTCTGTCTCCGGGCCGGGAGGGGGTGCTGTGTCTCTGGGCACGGAGGTGGCGCTGTGTCTCCGGTCCGGGAGGGGGCGCTGTGTCTGGGGGCCGGGAGGGGGTGCTGTGTCTGAGGGCCGGGAAGGGCCGCTGTGTCTCCAGGCCGGTAGGGGGCGCTGAGTCTGGAGGCCGGGAGGGGGCGCTGTGTCTGGAGGCCAGGAGGGGGCGCTGTGTCTCTGGGCCGGGAGGGGGCGCTGTGTCTCCAGGCCGGGAGGGGGCGCCGTGTCTTCAGGCCGGGAGGGGGCGCTGTGTCTGGAGGCCGGGAGGGGGCGCTGTGTCTCCGGGCCGGGAGGGGACGCTGTGTTTGGAGGCCGGGAGGGGGCGCTGTGTCTGGAAGCCGGGAGGGGGCGCTGTGTCTGGAGGCCAGGAGGGGGCGCTGTGTCTCTGGGCCAGGAGGGAGCGCTGTGTCTGGGGAACAGGAGGGGGCGCTGTGTCTCTGGGCCGGGAGGGGGCGCTGTGTCTCTGGGCTGGGAGGGGGCGGTGTGTCTCTGGGCCGGGAGGGGGCACTGTGTCTGGAAGCCGTGAGGGGGCGCTCTGTCTCTGGGCCGGGAGGGGGCGCTGTGTCTGCGGGCCGGGAGGGGGCGCTGTGTCTCTGGGCCGGGAGGGCGTGCTGTGTCTCCGGGCCGGAAGAGGGCGCTGTGTCTGGAGGCTGGGAGGGGGCGCTGTGTCTCCGTGCCGGGAGGGGGCGCTGTTTCTGGGGGCCGGGAGGGGGCGCTGTTTCTGGAGGCCGGGAGGGGGCTCTGTGTCTCTGGGCTGGGAGGGGGCGCTGTGTCTCTGTGCCGGGAGGGGACGCTGTGTCTCTGGGCCAGGAGGGGGCGCTGTGTCAGGAGGCCGGGAGGGGACGCTGTTTCTCTGGGCCAGGAGGGGGCGCTGTGTCTGGGGGCCGGGCGGGGACGCTGTGTCTCTGGGCCGGGAGGGGGCACTGTGTCTCCGGGCCGGGAGTGGGCGCTGTTTCTGGAGGCCGGGCGGGGGCGCTGTGTCTGGAGGCTAGCAGGGGCCGCTGTGTCTCTGGGCCGGGAGGGGGCGCTGTGTCTGGAGACCGGGAGGGGGCGCTGTGTCTCTGGGCCGGGAGGGGGCGCTGTGTCCGGAGGCCGGAAGGGGGCGCTCTGTCTCTGGGCCGGGAGGGGGCGCTGTGTCTGGAAGCCAGGAGGGGGCGCTGTGTCTCTGGGCCGGGAGGGAGCGCTGTGTCTGGAGGCCTGGAGGGGGCGCTGTATCTGGAGGCCGGGAGGGGGCCATGTGTCTCCGGGCCGGGACGGGGGGCGCTGTGTCTGGGGGCCGTGAGGGGGCGCTGTATCTCCGGGCCGGGAGGGGGCACCGTGTCTCCGGGCCGGGAGGGGGCGCTGTGTCTCCGGGCCGGGAGGGGACGCTGTGTCTGGAAGCCGGGAGGGGTCGCTGTGTCTGGAGGCCAGGAGGGGGCGCTGTGTCTCTGGGTCGGGAGGGGGCGCTGTGTCTGGAGGCCGTGAGGGGTCGCTGTGTCTCTGGGCCGGGAGGGGGCGCTGTGTCTGCGGGCCGAGAGGGGGCGCTGTGTCTCTGGGCCAGTAGGGGGCGATGTGTCTGGAGGCCGGGAGGGGGCGCTGTGTCTGGAGGCCGGGAGGGGGCGCTGTGTCTCCGGGCCGGGTAGGGGCGCTGTGTCTGGAGGCCGGGAGGGGGCACTGTGTCTGGAAGCCGGGACGGGGCGCTGTGTCTGGACGCCAGGAGGGGGCGCTGTGTCTCTGGGGCGGGAGGGGGCGCTGTGTCTCTGGGCCAGGAGGGGGCGTTGTGTCAGGAGGCCAGGAGGGGCCGCTGTGTCTCAGGGCCGGGAGGGGGCACTGTGGCTCCGGGCCGGGAGGGGGCGCTGTGTCTGGAGGCCGGGAGCGGGCGCTGTGTCTCTGGGCCGGGAGTGGGCTCTGTGTCTGGAGGCCGGAAGGGGGCGCTGTGTCTCTGGGCCGGGAAGGGGCGCTGTGTCTGGGGGCCGGGAGGGGACGCTGTGTCTCTCGGCCGGGATGGGGCGCTATTTCTGGAGGCCGGGAGGGGGCGCTGTGCCTGGAAGCCGGTAGGGGGGCGATGTGTCTGGAGGCCGGGAGGGGGCGCTGTGTCTGGAGGCCGGGAGGGGGCGCTGTGTCTGGGAACCGGGAGGGGGCGCTGTGTCTGGACACCAGGAGGGGGCGCTGTGTCTCTGGGCCGGGAGGGGGCGCTGTTTCTGGGGGCCGGGAGGGGGCGCTGTTTCTGGAGGCCAGGAGGGGGCTCTGTGTCTCTGGGCTGGGAGGGGGTGCTGTGTCTCTGGGCCTGGAGGGGGCGCTGTGTCTCTGTGCCGGGAGGGGACGCTGTTCTCTGGGCCAGGAGGGGGCGCTGTGTCTGGGGGCCGGGAGTGGGCGCTGTTTCTGGAGGCCGGGCGGGGGCGCTGTGTCTGGAGGCCGGGAGGGGGCACTGTGTCTCTGGGCCGGGAGGGGGCGCTGTGTCTGGAGGCCGGGAGCGGGCGCTGTGTCTCTGGGCCGGGAGGGGGCTCTGTGTCTGGAGGCCGGAAGGGGGCGCTGTGTCTCTGGGCCGGGAGGGGGCGCTGTGTCTGGGGGCCGGGAGGGGGCGCTGTGTCTCTGGGCCGGGAGGGGGCGCTGTGTCTGGGGGCCGGGAGGGGGCGCTGTGTCTCTGGGCCGGGAGGGGGCGCTGTGTCTGGAGGCCGGGAGGGGGCGCTGTGTCTGGAGGCCGGGAGGGGGCGCTGTGTCTGGAGGCCGGGAGGGGGCGCTGTGTCTGGAGGCCGGGAGGGGGCGCTGTGTCTGGGAACCGGGAGGGGGCGCTGTGTCTGGAAGCCGGGAGGGGGCGCCGTGTCTCTGTGCCAGGAGGGGGGCGCTGTGTCTGGAGGCCGGGAGGGGACGCTGTGTCTGGAGGCGGGAGGGGGCGCTGTGTCTCCGGGCCGGGAGGGGACGCTGTGTCTGGAGGCCGCGAGGGCGCAATGTGTCTGGAGGCCGGGAGGGGGCGCTGTGTCTGCAAGCCGGGAGGGGGCGCTGTGTCTGGAGGCCAGGAGGGGGCGCTGTGTCTCCGGACCGGGAGGTGGCGCTGTTTCTCTGGGCCGGCAGGGGGCGATGTGTCTGGAGGCCGGGAGGGGGCGCTGTGTCTGGAGGCCGGGAGGGGGCGCTGTGTCTCCGGGCCGGGTCGGGGCGCTGTGTCTGGAGGCCGGGAGGGGGCACTGTGTCTGGAAGCCGGGACGGGGCGCTGTGTCTGGACGCCAGGAGGGGGCGCTGTGTCTCTGGGCCGGGAGGGGGCGCTGTGTCTGGAGGCCAGGAGGGGGCGCTGTGTCTCTGGGCCAGGAGGGGGCGCTGTGTCTGGAGGCCAGGAGGGGGCGCTGTGTCTCCGGACCGGGAGGTGGCGCTGTTTCTCTGGGCCGGCAGGGGGCGATGTGTCTGGAGGCCGGGAGGGGGCGCTGTGTCTCCGGGCCGGGTCGGGGCGCTGTGTCTGGAGGCCGGGAGGGGGCACTGTGCCTGGAAGCCGGGAGGGGGCGCTGTGTCTGGAGGCCGGGAGGGGGCGCTGTGTCTCTAGGCCGGGAGGGGGCGCTGTGTCTGGGGACCGGGAGGGGTCACTGTGTCTCTCGGCCGGGAGGGGGCGCTGTGTCTGGGGACCGGGAGGGGGCACTGTGTCTCTGGGCCGGGAGGGGCCACTGTGTCTGGAAGCCGTGAGGGGGCGCTGTGTCTCTGGGCCAGGAGGGGGGCGCTGTGTCTGGAGGCCGGGAGGGGGCGCTGTGTCTGGAGGCCGGGAGGGGGCGCCGCGTCTCCGGGCCGGGAGGGGGCGCTGCGTCTGGAGGCCGGGAGGGGACGCTGTGTCTGGGAGCCGGGATGGGGCGCTGTGTCTCTGGGCCGGGAGGGGACGCTGTGTCTCCGGGCCGGGAGGGGGTGCTGTGTCTCTGGGCACGGAGGTGGCGCTGTGTCTCCGGTCCGGGAGGGGGCGCTGTGTCTGGGGGCCGGGAGGGGGTGCTGTGTCTGAGGGCCGGGAAGGGCCGCTGTGTCTCCGGGCCGGTAGGGGGCGCTGAGTCTGGAGGCCGGGAGGGGGCGCTGTGTCTGGAGGCCAGGAGGGGGCGCTGTGTCTCCAGGCCGGGAGGGGGCGCAGTGTCTCCGGGCCGGGAGGGGACGCTGTGTCTGGAGGCCGGGAGGGGGCGCTGTGTCTCCGGGCCGGGAGGGGACGCTGTGTCTGGTTGCCGCGAGGGCGCAATGTGTCTGGAGGCCGGGAGGGGGCGCTGTGTCTGCAAGCCGGGAGGGGGCGCTGTGTCTGGAGGCCAGGAGGGGGCGCTGTGTCTCCGGACCGGGAGGTGGCGCTGTTTCTCTGGGCCGGCAGGGGGCGATGTGTCTGGAGGCCGGGAGGGGGCGCTGTGTCTGGAGGCCGGGAGGGGGCGCTGTGTCTCCGGGCCGGGTCGGGGCGCTGTGTCTGGAGGCCGGGAGGGGGCACTGTGTCTGGAAGCCGGGACGGGGCGCTGTGTCTGGACGCCAGGAGGGGGCGCTGTGTCTCTGGGCCGGGAGGGGGCGCTGTGTCTCTGGGCCAGGAGGGGGCGCTGTGTCTGGAGGCCAGGAGGGGGGCGCTGTGTATCCGGACCGGGAGGTGGCGCTGTTTCTCTGGGCCGGCAGGGGGCGATGTGTCTGGAGGCCGGGAGGGGGCGCTGTGTCTCCGGGCCGGGTCGGGGCGCTGTGTCTGGAGGCCGGGAGGGGGCACTGTGCCTGGAAGCCGGGAGGGGGCGCTGTGTCTGGAGGCCGGGAGGGGGCGCTGTGTCTCTAGGCCGGGAGGGGGCGCTGTGTCTGGGGACCGGGAGGGGTCACTGTGTCTCTCGGCCGGGAGGGGGCGCTGTGTCTGGGGACCGGGAGGGGGCACTGTGTCTCTGGGCCGGGAGGGGCCACTGTGTCTGGAAGCCGTGAGGGGGCGCTGTGTCTCTGGGCCGGGACGGGCGCTGTGTCTGCGGGCCGGGATGGGGCGCTGTGTCTCCGGTCCGGGAGGGGGCGCTGTGTCTGGGGGCCGGGAGGGGGTGCTGTGTCTGGGGGCCGGGCGGGGGGCGCTGTGTCTGGAGGCCGGGAGGGGGCGCTGTGTCTCTGGGCCGTGAGGAGGCGCTGTGTCTCCGGACCGGGAGGGGGCGCTGTGTCTGGGGACCGGGAGGGGGCGCTGTGTCTGGAGGCTGGGATGGGGCGCTGTGTCTGGGGGCCGGGAGGGGGTGCTGTGTCTGGGGACCGGGAGGGGGCGCTGTGTCTCCGGGCCGGGAGGGGGCGCTGTGTCTCCGGGCCGGGAGGGGGCGCTGTGTCTGGAGGCCGGTAGGGGGCGCTGTGTCTCTGGGCCGGGAGGGGGCGCTGCGTCTGGAGGCCGGGAGGGGGCGCTGTATTTGCTGTCCGGGAGGGGGCGCTGTGTCTCTGGGCCGGAAGGGGGCGCTGTGTCTCCAGGCCGGGAGGGGGCGCAGTGTCTCCGGGCCGGGGGGGACACTGTGTCTGGAGGCCGGGAGGGGGTGCTGTGTCTCCGGGCCGGGAGGGGACGCTTTGTCTGGAGGACGGGAGGGGGCAATGTGTCTGGAGGCCGGGAGGGGGCGCTGTGTCTGGAAGCTGGGAGGGGGCGCTGTGTCTGGAGGCCAGGAGGGGGCGCTGTGTATCCGGGCCGGGAGGGGGCGCTGTGTCTGGGGACCGGGAGGTGGCGCTGTGTCTCTGGGCCGGCAGGGGGCGATGTGTCTGGAGGCCGGGAGGGGGCGCTGTGTCTGGAGGCCAGGAGGGGGCGCTGTGTCTCTAGCCCGGGAGGAGGCACTGTGTCTCCGGGCCGGGAGGGGGCGCTGTGTCTGGAGGCCGGGCGGGGGCGCTGTGTCTGGAGGCCAGCAGGGGCCGCTGTGTCTCTGGGCCGGGAGGGGGCATGTGTCTCTGGGCCGGGAGGGGGCGCTGTGTCTGGAGGCTGGGAGCGGGCGCTGTGTCTCTGGGCCGGGAGGGGGCTCTGTGTCTGGAGGCCGGAAGGGGGCGCTGTGTCTCTGGGCCGGGAGGGGCCGCTGTGTCTGGGGGCCGGGAGGGGGCGCTGTGTCTCTGGGCCGGGAGGGGGCGCTGTGTCTGGGGGCCGGGAGGGGGCGCTGTGTCTCTGGGCCGGGAGGGGGCGCTGAGTCTGGAGGCCGGGAGGGGGCGCTGTGCCTGGAAGCCGGTAGGGGGGGGCGATGTGTCTGGAGGCCAGGAGGGGGCGCTGTGTCTGGAGGCCGGGAGGGGGCGCTGTGTCTGGGACCCGGGAGGGGGCGCTGTGTCTGGAAGCCGGGAGGGGGCGCCGTGTCTCTGTGCCGGGAGGGGGGCGCTGTGTCTGGAGGCCGGGAGGGGGCGCTGTGTCTGGAGGCCGGGAGGGGGCGCAGCGTCTCCGGGCCGGGAGGGGGCGCTGCGTCTGGAGGCCGGGAGGGGGCGCTGTGTCTGGGAGCCGGGATGGGGCGCTGTGTCTCTGGGCCGGGAGGGGACGCTGTGTCTCCGGGCCGGGAGGGGGTGCTGTGTCTCTGGGCACGGAGGTGGCGCTGTGTCTCCGGTCCGGGAGGGGGCGCTGTGTCTGGGGGCCGGGAGGGGGTGCTGTGTCTGAGGGCCGGGAAGGGCCGCTGTGTCTCCAGGCCGGTAGGGGGCGCTGAGTCTGGAGGCCGGGAGGGGGCGCTGTGTCTGGAGGCCAGGAATAATAAGGGGAAAAAAACATTAGTGGGCGTAGTCTATAGGCCTCCGAACAGTTGCAACTCTATTGGACGGAGTATCAATCAGGAAATAGTTGAGGCATGTAATAAGGGAACATCTATAATTATGGGGGATTTTAACTATCATATTAATTGGACAAATCAAATGGGGCAGGGCTGCCTTGAGGATGAGTTCATTGAGTGTATTAGGGATGGGTTTCTTGAGCAGTATGTAACTGAACCGACCAGGGGGCAAGCAACCTTAGATCTGGTCCTGTGTAACGAGACAGGATTAATTAAAAATGTCCTAGTAAGCATCCCCTTGGAATGAGTGACCATAACATGGTTGAATTCCATATTCAATTTGAGGGTGAGAAGGTTGGATCTCAAACAAGCGTGCTAAGCTTGAATAAAGGAGACTATGAAGGTATGCGAGCGGAATTGAGTAGAGTGGATTGGGAAAATAGATTAAAGGGTAAGACGACACATGATCAGTGGTGTACATTCAAGGAGTTATTTTACAACTTCCAAAAAATATATATTCCACTGAAAAGAAAAGGGTGTAAAAGAAAGGACAGTCATCCGTGGCTAAGTAAAGAAATTAAGGATAGTATTCGACTAAAAACAAGGGCATATAAGGTAGCGAAATCTAGTGGGAGGACAGAGGATTGGGAAAACTTTAAAAGGCAGCAAAAAATAACAAAAAGATTGATTAAGAAAGGGAAGATAGATTATGAAAGTAAATTAGCAAAAAATATAAAAACAGATAGTAAGAGTTTTTATAGTTATATAAAAAGAAAAAGGGTGGCTAAAGTAAATGTTGGTCCCTTAGAGGATGAGACCGGGAAATTAATGGTGGGAAATATGGAGATGGCAAAAACACTGAATGAATATTTTGTATCAGTCTTTACAGTAGAGGACACTAAGAATATCCCAACACTGGACAAACAGGGGGCTATAGGGGGAGAGGAGCTAAACACGATCAAAATCACTAAGGAAGTGGTACTCGGTAAAATAATGGGACTCAAGGCGGATAAATCACCTGGACCTGATGGCTTACATCCTAGAGTCTTGAAGGAAGTGGCGGTAGGGATTGTAGATGCATTGGTAATAATTTTTCAAAACTCCCTGGATTCCGCTAAGGTCCCGGCAGACTGGAAAACTGCTAATGTAACACCCTTATTTAAAAAGGGCAGTAGACAGAAGGCTGGTAACTATAGACCGGTTAGCCTAACATCTGTGGTAGGTAAAATTTTGGAGTCCATTATTAAGGAAACAGTAACAGGACATTTGGATAATCATAATTTAATACGACAAAGTCAGCATGGTTTTACGAAGGGGAAGTCATGTTTGACAAATTTGCTGGAGTTCTTTGAGGAAGTAACATATAGAGTGGATAAAGGGGAACCAGTGGACGTAGTGTATTTAGACTTCCAAAAGGCATTTGACAAGGTGCCACACAAAAGATTATTGCTTAAGGTAAAAAATCACGGGATTGGGGGTAATATTCTGGCATGGATAGAGGATTGGCTATCTAACAGAAAGCAAAGAGTTGGGATAAATGGTTCATTCTCAGACTGGCAATCAGTAACTAGTGGTGTTCCACAGGGGTCAGTGCTGGGTCCCCAACTCTTCACAATCTATATTAACGATTTGGAGGAAGGGACCAAGTGTAACATATCAAAATTTGCAGATGATACAAAGATGGGAGGGAAAGTAGTGAGTGAAGAGGACATAAAAAACCTGCAAGGGGACATAGACAGGCTAAGTAAGTGGGCAGAGATTTGGCAGATGGAATACAACACTGGAAAGTGTGAGGTGATGCACTTTGGCAGGAAAAATCCTAGAGCAATTTATTATCTTAATGGCAAGAAACTGGAGAGTACTGAACTGCAAAGGGATCTGGGGGTACTGGTGCACGAAACTCAAAAGGTTAGTATGCAGGTGCAGCAAGTGATTAAGAAGGCAAATGGAATGTTGGCTTTCATTGCTAGGGGGATAGAATATAAAAATAGGGAGGTATTGCTTCAGTTGTACAAGGTATTGGTGAGACCGCACCTGGAATACTGCATACAGTTTTGGTGTCCTTACTTAAGGAAAGACATCCTTGCTCTCGAGGCAGTGCAAAAAAGGTTCACTCGGTTAATCCCGGGGATGAGGGGGTGGTCATATGAGGAGAGGTTGGGTAGATTGGGACTCTACTCATTGGAGTTCAGAAGAATGAGAGGCGATCTTATTGAAACATATAAGATTGTGAAGGGGTTGGATCGGGTGGATGCGGGGAGGATGTTCCCGATGACGGGTGAGACGAGAACTAGGGGACATAGTCTTAGAATAAGGGGCTGCTCTTTCAAAACTGAGATGAGGAGGAACTACTTCACTCAGAGGGTGGTAGGTCCATGGAATATGCTGCCACAAAAAGCTGTAGAAGCTACAACATTAATTAAATTTAAAACAGAAATAGACAGTTTCCTAGAAGTAAAGGGCATTAAGGGTTACGGGGAGCGGGCAGGAATTTGGACATGAGTCTAGGTTTGGATCGGTCATGGCCCTGTGGGTAGTGGAGCGGGCCCAGGGACTGTGTAGCCTGATTCTGCTCCTATTTCGTGTGTGCAATTCTGTTAGATGCAGGAGATGGTTCTGTGATAGATAGTAGATTGGCGGTTAGGATCAGATCAGCCATGATCTTATTGAATGGCGGAGCAGGCTCGAGGGGCCGATTGGCCTACTCCTGCTCCTATTTCTTATGTTCTTATGTTCTTATGTTTTAAGG
>JASTWF010000417.1:367222-417579 GCA_030390025.1 Squalus acanthias
CGAGAGTAGTGGGGCGAGAGTAGTGGGGCGAGAGTAGTGGGGCGAGAGTAGTGGCGCGAGAGTAGTGGCGCGAGAGTAGTGGCGCGAGAGTAGTGGCGCGAGAGTAGTGGCGCGAGAGTAGTGGCGCGAGAGTAGTGGCGCGAGAGTAGTGGCGCGAGAGTAGTGGCGCGAGAGTAGTGGGGAACCGATGTTTTTCTGACTGGAGAGAAATATGCAGTGTGGTTCTCCAGGGGTCGATATTAGGAACGTTGTTTTTCATGTTAGAACATAAATAGGAGCAGGAGTCGGCTGTACGACCCCTCGAGCCTGCTCCGCCATTCAATAAGATCATGGATCAGTGGATAGGAAGGACTTACTTCCCTTAGCAGAAGGGTCAGTAACCAGGGGGCACAGATTTCAAGTAATTGGTGGAAGGATTAGAGGGGATTTGAGGAGAAATATTTTCACCCAGAGGGTGATGGGGGTCTGGAACTCACTGCCCGAAAGGGTGGTAGAGGCAGGAACCCTCATCACATTTAAAAAGTACTTGGATATGCACTTGAAGTGCCGTAACCTACAGGGCTACGGACCAAGAGCTGGAAAGTGGGATTAGGGTGGAAAGCTCTTTGTTGGCCGGTACGGACAAGATGGGCCGAATGGCCTCCTTCTGTGCTGTAACTTTCTATGCTTTTATGATTGATCTATGATGGCTGATCATCGACCTCAACTCCACTTTCCGCCCGATCTCCATATCCCTTGATTCCCCCAGAGTCCAAAAATCTATCATCTCAGCCTTGAATTATACTCAACAACTCAGCATCCACAGCTCTTTGGGGCAGAGAGTTCCAAAGATTCACAACCCTCTGAGTGAAGAAATTCCTCCTCATCTCAGTCTTAAATGGCCGACCCCTTATCCTGTGACTATGCCCCCTGGTTCTAGACACTCCAGAGAGTATAGGCCCATTCTACACAATCTCTCCTCATAGGACAAACCTCTCATCCCAGGAATCAATCTAGTGAACCTTGGTTGTACCGCCTCTAAAACAAGTATATCCTTCCTAAAATATTCTGTTTTTCTATTCTTCCTACCAAAGTGAATAACCTCACAATTCCCCACATTATACTCCATCTGCCACCTTACTGCCCACTCACTTAGTCTATCTATATCCCTTTGCAGCCTCTTTTCATCCTCCTCACAGCTTACTGTCCCACCTAGCTTTGTGTCATCAGCAAACATGATATGTTGCACTCAGTCCCTTCATCTAAGTCATTAATATAGGTGGTAAATAGCTGACTCCCCAAGCACTGATCCTTGTGGCACCCCACTAGTTACAGCCTGCCAACCCGAAAATGACCCGTTTATCCCTACTCTGTGTTTTCTGTCTGTTAACCAATCATCTATCCATGCTAATATATTACCCCCAACCCCATAAGTCCTTATCTTTCATAACAACCTTTTATGTGACACCTTATCGAATGCCTTTTGGAAATCCAAATATACTACATCCACTGGTTCCCCTTTATCCACCCTGCTAGTTACATCCTCAAAAAACTCTAATACATTTGTCAAGCACGATTTCCCTTTCATAAAACCATGCTGACTTTGCCTAATCGTGTTTTGATTTTCTAAGTGCCCTGATACCACTTCCTTAATAATGAATTCCAGCATTTTCCTGATGACTGATGTCAGGCTAACTGGCCTGTAGTTCCCTATTTTTTCTCTTCCCTCCTTTCTTGAATAGCGTGTTTACATTTGCGATCTTCCAATCCGCTGGGACCATTCTAGAATCTAGGGAATTTTGGAAGATCGAAACCAAAGCATCCACTATCTCTTCAGCCGCCTCTTTTAGAACCCTAGGATGTAGGCCGTCAGGTCCAGGGATTTGGCGGCTTTTAGTCTCATTAGTTTCTCTAGTACTTTTTCTCTACTGATCTTAATTACTTTAAGTTCCTCATTCTAATTAGCCCCTTAGTTCCCCACTATTTTTGGTATGTTTTTGTGTCTTCTACTGTGAAGACAGATACAAAATATTTGTTTAACGTTTCTGCCATTTCCTTATTGCCCATAATAATTTCTCCTGTCTCAGCCTCTAAGGGACAACGTTTACTTTTGTTACTCTCTTCCTTTTTACATACTTGTAGAAGCTCTTCAATCTGTTTTTATATTTCTTGCTAGTTTACTCTCATTCTATTTTCTCCCTTTATCCACCCTGCTAGTTACACCCCGCTGGTCTCTAAAACTGTCCCAATCGTCAGGCTTACTATTATTCTTCGTATCGTCTAAATTCTCAGTATAATCTAAGTGGTATTATGAGAGGAGTACAAGAACAGAGGGACCTAGGGGTGCATATTCACAAATCTTTAAAGGTGGCTGGGCAAGTTGATAAGGCAGTTTGGAAAGCATTTGGGATACTTGGCTTTGTAAATAGGGACATTGAATACAAAAACAAGGAAGTCCTGCTAAACCTTTACAAATCACTGGCTAAGCATCAGCTGGAGTATTGTGTCCAATTCTGGGCACCACACTTTAGGAAGGATGTCAAGGCCCTGGAGAGGGTACATGGGAGGTACGTTGGAAGAAGCACTGAGAGTAGCAAGGGTACAGAATGTACTCTGGGTGGGGGATTTCAATGTCCATCACCAAGAGTGGCTCGGTAGCCCTACTACTAACCGAGCTGGCCGAGTCCTGAAGGACATAGCTGCCAGACTGGGCCTGCAGCAGGTGGTGAGAGAACCAACATGAGGGAAAAACCTACTTGACCTCGTCCTCACCAATTTACCCGTCGCAGATGCATCTGTCCATGACAGTATTGGTAGCAGTGACCACCGCACAGTCCTTGTGGAGACGAAGTCCCGTCTTCACACTGAGGACACCCTCCATCGTGTTGTGTGGCACTACCACCGTGCTAAATGGGATAGATTCAGAACAGATCTAGCAGCTCAAAACTGGGCATCCATGAGATGCTGTGGGCCATCAGCAGCAGCAGAATTGTATTCCACCACAATCTGTAACCTCATGGCCCGGCATGTCCCTCACTCTACCATTACCATCAAGCCAGGGGACCAACTCTGGTTCAATAAGGAGTGTAGAAGAGCATGCCAGGAGCAGCACCAGGCGTACCTATAAATGAGGTGCCAACCTAGGGATGCTACAACACAGGACTACATGCATGCTAAACAGCATGTTATAGAAAGCGCTAAGCAATCCCACAATCAACAGATCAAATCAAAGCTCTGCAGTCCTGCCACATCCAGTCGTGAATGGTGGTGGACCATTAAACAACTAACTGGAGGAGGAGGCTCCATGAATATCCCCATCCTCAATGATGGTGGAGCCCAACACGTGAGTGCAAAAGACCAGGCTGAAGCGTTTGCACCATCTTCAGCCGGAAGTGCTGAGTGGATGATCCATATCTGCCTCCTCCTGAGGTACCCACCATCACAGAAGCCAGTCTTCAGTCAATTCGATTCACTCCATGTGATATCAAGAAACGGCTGAGCGCACTGGATACAGCAAAGGCTGTGGGCCCTGACAACATCCCGGCTGTCGTGCTGAAGACTTGTGCTCCAGAACTAGCCGCGCCTCTAGCCAAGCTGCTCCAGTACAGATACAACATTGGCATCTACCTGACAATGTGGAAAACTGCCCAGGTATGTCCCGTCAACAAAAAGCAGGACAAATCCAATGCGGCCAATTACTGCCCGTCAGTCTACTCTCAATCATCAGCAAAGTGATGGAAGGTGTCATCGACAGTGCTATCAAGCGACACTTACTCACCAATAACCAGCTCACCGATGCTCAGTTTGGGCTCCAGACCTCATTACAGCCTTAGTCCAAAGATGGACAAAAGAGCTGAATTCCAGAGTGACTGCCCTTGACATAAAGGCAGCATTTGACCGAGTCTGGCATCAAGAAGCTCTAGTGAAATTGAAGTCAATGGGAATCAGGGGGAAAACTCTCCGCTGGCTGGAGTCATACCGAGCACAAAGGAAGATGGTTGTGGTGATTGGAGGCCAATCATCTCAGCCCCAGGACATCGCTGCAGGAGTTCCTCAGGGCAGTGTCCGAGGCCCAACCATCTTCAGCTGCTTCATCAATGACCTTCCCTCCATCATAAGGTCAGAAGTGGGGATGTTCGCTGATGATTGCAGTGTTCAGTTCCATTCGCAACTCCTCAGATAATGAAGCAGTCCATGCCCGCATGCAACAAGACCTGGATGAAGTTCAGGCTTGGGCTGATAAGTGGCAAGTAACATTCGCGCCACACAAGTGCCAGGCAATTACCATCTCCAACAAGCGCGAGTCTAACCACCTCCCCTTGACATTCAATGGCATTACCATCGCCGAATCCCCCACCATCAACATCCTGGGGGTCACCATTGACCAGAAAATCAACTGGACCAGCCACATAAATACTGTGGCTACAAGAGCAGGTCAGAGGCTGGGTATTCTGCGGCGAGTGACTCACCTCCTGACTCCCCAAAACCTTTCCACGATCTACAAGGCACAAGTTATGAGTGTGATGGAATACTCTCCACTTGCCTGGATGAATGCAGCTCCAACAACACTCAAAAGGTTAGTATGCAGGTGCAGCAAGTGATTAAGAAGGCAAATGGAATGTTGGCTTTCATTGCTAGGGGGATAGAATATAAAAATAGGGAGGTATTGCTTCAGTTGTACAAGGTATTGGTGAGACCGCACCTGGAATACTGCATACAGTTTTGGTGTCCTTACTTAAGGAAAGACATCCTTGCTCTCGAGGCAGTGCAAAAAAGGTTCACTCGGTTAATCCCGGGGATGAGGGGGTGGTCATATGAGGAGAGGTTGGGTAGATTGGGACTCTACTCATTGGAGTTCAGAAGAATGAGAGGCGATCTTATTGAAACATATAAGATTGTGAAGGGGTTGGATCGGGTGGATGCGGGGAGGATGTTCCCGATGACGGGTGAGACGAGAACTAGGGGACATAGTCTTAGAATAAGGGGCTGCTCTTTCAAAACTGAGATGAGGAGGAACTACTTCACTCAGAGGGTGGTAGGTCCATGGAATATGCTGCCACAAAAAGCTGTAGAAGCTACAACATTAATTAAATTTAAAACAGAAATAGACAGTTTCCTGGAAGTAAAGGGCATTAAGGGTTACGGGGAGCGGGCAGGAATTTGGACATGAGTCTAGGTTCGGATCGGTCATGGCCCTGTGGGTAGTGGAGCGGGCCCAGGGACTGTGTAGCCTGATTCTGCTCCTATTTCGTGTGTGCAATTCTGTTAGATGCAGGAGATGGTTCTGTGATAGATAGTAGATTGGCGGTTAGGATCAGATCAGCCATGATCTTATTGAATGGCGGAGCAGGCTCGAGGGGCCGATTGGCCTACTCCTGCTCCTATTTCTTATGTTCTTATGTTCTTAAGAAGCTCGACACCATCCAGGACAAAGCAGCTTACTTGATTAGCAACCCATCCACCACCTTAAACATTCACTCCCTCCACCACTGGCGCACCGTGGCTGCAGTGTGTACCATCTACAAGATGTACTGCAGCAACTCGCCCAGGCTTCTTCGGCAGCACCTCCCAAACCCGCGAACTCTTCCACCTAAAAGGATAAGGGCAGCAGGCGCATGGGAACACCACCACCTCCAAGTCAGCACCATCCTGACTTAGAACATAAGAACATAAGAAATAGGAGCAGGAATAGGCCACTTGGCCCCTCGAGCCTGCTCCGCCATTCAATACGATCATGACTGATCTTGGGCTCAAAGCCACTTCCCTGCCCGCTCCCCAAAACCCTTCACTCCCTTATCTTGCAAAAATCTATCTATCTCCACCTTAAATGTATTTAATGACCCAGCCTCCACAGCTCTCTGGGGCAGAGAATTCAACAGATTTACGACCCTCTGAGAGAAGAAATTCCTCCTCATCTCAGTTCTAAAACGGCGACCCTTTATTCTGAGACTGTGTCCCTGAGTTCTAGATTTCCCCATGAGGGGAAACATTCTCTCTGCATCTACCTTGTCGAGCCCCCTCAGTATCTTTTATGTTTCAATAAGATCACCTCTCATTCTTCTAAATTCCAATGAGTATAGGCCCAGCCTGCTCAACCTTTCCTCATAAGTCAACCCCCTCTGGAATTAACCTAGTGAATCGTCTCTGAACTGCCTCCAATGCAAGTATATCCTTCCTTAAATAAGGAGACCAAAACTGTACGCAGTACTCAAGGTGTGGTCTCACCAATACCCTGTACAGTTGTAGCAGGACTTCCCTGCTTTAATACTCCAACCCCTTTGAAATAAAGGCCAACATTCCATTTGCCTTTTTGATTACTTGCTGTACCTGCATGCTAACATTTTGTGTTTCATGCACAAGGACCCCCAGGTCCCTCTGAACTGTAGCATTTTGTAATCTCTCTCCATTTAAATAATAGTTTGCTTTTTTATTTTTCCTGCCAAAGTGGATAACCTCGCACTTTCCCACATTATACTCCATCTGCCATATATTGGAAATATATCGGCCGTTCCTTCATCGTCGCTGGTTCAAAATCCTGGAACTCGCTCCCTAACAGCACTGTGGGAGTACCTTCACCACACGGACTGCAGCGGTTCAAGAAGGCAGCTCACCACCACCTTCTCAAGGGCAATTAGGGATGGGCAATAAATGCCAATCTTGCCAGTGATGCCCTCATCACGTGAATGAATAAATACATTTTTAAAAAATGAGAAATTTCTTCACACAGAGCGTTGTTAAGAGCTGGAATGCACTACCTGAAAAGGTGGTGGAATCAGATTCTGTCGGAATTTCAAAGGGCAATTGGGCATTTGCTTGACAAGGACTAATTTGCAGGGCTATGGGGAAAAAACTGGGAAGTGGGACTAATTGGAGAGCTCCTTCAAAGAGCTGGCACAGGCACGATGGGCCGAGTGACGACCTCCTGTGCTGTAAGTTTCTATGTTACAAGTCGGGGGCAGAGAGCGCGAGAGAGAGACTGTAATAGGGTGAGCCACAGGAATACATGAATTACCAGATAAAAAATGACCCAGGTTCCTCTGGTTCGCCTTCTCCCATCCTGGTAGTCGCACGATAATGGAGTTGTTGACCAATCACAGCGATCAATCTCGATCAACGAGTCTACAACAGACCCAGACACGAGGTGAGGAAACCCCCAGTGGTGGAGAGCTTTGGGAACCAGAGGTCCAAAGTCACCTGTTCCTCCCGAGCTCGCTGCACTCGCCACACGTCATGTCTGAAATTACTCAGATACTGTGTCCCAAAATATTATTTTCTGAAAGAAATCTATCCAATTTGCCATTTAATCAATCAACACTATTGGTATTGAGTACAAAAGTAGAGAAGTTATGCTGAACCTTTATAAAGCGCTGGTTAGGCCACAACTGGAGTATTACATCCAGTTCTGGTCACCACACTTTAGGAAGGATGTGAAGGCCCTTGAGAGGGTGCAGAGGAGATTTACCAGAATGGTTCTGGGGATGGGGGATCTTAGCTACAAGGACAGGTTGGAGAAGCTGGATTTGTTTTCATTAGAGCAAAGGAGGTTGAGGGGTGATTTGATAGAGGTGTACAAGATTATACATTGGGGAGACCAAACGCAGATTGGGTGACCGCTTTGCGGAACACCTCCGTTCAGTCCGTAAGGGTGACCCCGAGCTCCCGGTGGCCTGTCACTTTAATTCACCCACTCTGACCTCACCGTCCTCGGCCTCTTACATTGTTCCACTGAAGTTCAACGTAAGCTCGAGGAACAGCACCTCATCTTTCGATTAGGCACTTTACAGCCTTCTGGACTCAACATAGAGTTCAACAATTTCAGATCATAACCACGGCCCCTATCACACATATATATATATATATATTTTTTTTCATCCACCCTTTTGTTTGGCCCCTTTTTTTTCTTCCCTCCCAGAAGCTGGCAGCTGTCCTTCATTCCGCCAGCGCATTTCACACTTCATCTAGCCTCAACCTGTCACATTACCACCTCCTCTCGCCTTGAATATCTCTTAATGTCTCTTAATCTCTCTCAATCTCTCCTGCTTTCTATCCCACCACTGACCTTCCCTTTTGTTCTTTCATCCCCTCCCCCTTTTCCCAGCATTATACTTGCTTTAAATCTATTTCATTTCCTGCTTTTTTCCAGTTCTGACGAAAGGTCTGCGACCTGAAACGTTAACTCTGTTTCTCTCTCCACGGATGCTGCCTGGCCTGCTGAGTTTTTCCAGCGTTTTCTGTTGTTATTTCGGATTTCCAGCATCCGCAGTATTTTGCTATCGTTTTGTGCACAAGATTATGACGGGTTTGGATAGGCTAGACGGGGAAAGGCTGTTCCCACTAGTTGATGGTACAAGGACTAGGAGACACAGATTTAAGATTTTGGGCAAGAGAGACAGCGGGGGAGGAGGGGGAACGTGAGGAAAAACTTTTTTACGCAGCGAGTGGTGATGACCTGGAACTCGCTGCCGACGGAAGTGGTGGAAGCGGAGACACTCAATGTTTTCAGGGGGAGACTGGATAGGCACTTGAGGGAAATAAACTTGCAGGGCTGCGGGGATAGAGCGGGGGAATGGGACTGACTGGATTGATCTACAGAGAGCCGGCACGGACTCGATGGGCCGAATGGCCTCCTTCTGTGCAGTTATGACTCTTTGACTATCTGCTCCCAGCGTCTTCCCCAGGGAGCTTGTTCCATAGATTGACCACTCGCTCACTGAAACATTGTTTCCGCAGCTTCATTCTGAATTTGCCCCTTTAAAGCACAGGCCCTGTCCATCGACAGCTGGTCGTAGTCTCCATTATCCAGTCCCTTTAGAATCCTAAAATCAGATCACCTCACAACATTCTCTTTTCCAGTGTGATAAAGCCCCGTGCAGTGATAGTGAACCCGTCCCGTGCGCCTGATAGTGAACCCGTCCCGTGCACTGATAGTGAACCCGTCCCGTGTACTGATAGTGAACCCGTCCCGTGCGCTGATAGTGAACCCGTCCCGTGCAGTGATAGTGAACCCGTCCCGTGCAGTGATAGTGAACCCGTCCCGTGCAGTGATAGTGAACCCGCCCCGTGCACTGATAGTGAACCCGTCCCGTGCGCTGATAGTGAACCCGTCCCGTGCGCTGATAGTGAACCCGTCCCGTGCAGTGATAGTGAACCCGTCCCGTGCGCTGATAGTGAACCGGCCCCGTGCACTGATAGTGAACCCGTCCCGTGCAGTGATAGTGAACTCGTCCCGTGCACTGATAGTGAACCCGCCCCGTGCGCTGATAGTGAACCCGTCCCGTGCACTGATAGTGAACCCGTCCCGTGCAGTGATAGTGAACTCGTCCCGTGCGCTGATAGTGAACCCGTCCCGTGCTCTGATAGTGAACCCGCCCCGTGCACTGATAGTGAACCCGTCCCGTGCAGTGATAGTGAACCCGTCCCGTGCGCTGATAGTGAACCCGTCCCGTGCAGTGATAGTGAACCCGTCCCGTGCAGTGATAGTGAACCCGTCCCGTGCGCTGATAGTGAACCCGTCCCGTGCAGTGATAGTGAACCCGTCCCGTGCGCTGATAGTGAACCCGTCCCGTGCAGTGATAGTGAACCCGTCCCGTGCAGTGATAGTGAACCCGTCCCGTGCAGTGATAGTGAACCCGTCCCGTGCAGTGATAGTGAACCCGCCCCGTGAACTGATAGTGAACCCGTCCCGTGCGCTGATAGTGAACCGGCCCCGTGCAGTGATAGTGAACCCGTCCCGTGCAGTGATAGTGAACCCGTCCCGTGCAGTGATAGTGAACCCGCCCGTGAACTGATAGTGAACCCGTCCCGTGCAGTGATAGTGAACCCGCCCCGTGAACTGATAGTGAACCGGCCCCGTGCAGTGATAGTGAACCCGCCCCGTGCAGTGATAGTGAACCCGTCCCGTGCGCTGATAGTGAACCCGCCCCGTGCACTGATAGTGAACCCGTCCCGTGCGCTGATAGTGAACCCGTCCCGTGCAGTGATAGTGAACCCGTCCCGTGCAGTGACAGTGAACCCGTCCCGTGCAGTGATAGTGAACCCGTCCCGTGCACTGATAGTGAACCCGTCCCGTGCACTGATAGTGAACCCGTCCCGTGCACTGATAGTGAACCCGTCCCGTGCACTGATAGTGAACCCGTCCCGTGCGGTGATAGTGAACCCGTCCCGTGCACTGATAGTGAACCCGTCCCGTGCACTGATAGTGAACCCGTCCCGTGCACTGATAGTGAACCCGTCCCGTGCGCTGATAGTGAACCCGTCCCGTGCAGTGATAGTGAACCCGCCCCGTGCGCTGATAGTGAACCCGTCCCGTGCGCTGATAGTGAACCCGTCCCGTGCGCTGATAGTGAACCCGTCCCGTGCGCTGATAGTGAACCCGCCCCGTGCGCTGATAGTGAACCCGTCCCGTGCAGTGATAGTGAACCCGCCCCGTGCAGTGATAGTGAACCCGTCCCGTGCAGTGATAGTGAACTCGTCCCGTGCAGTGATAGTGAACCCGTCCCGTGCGCTGATAGTGAACCGGCCCCGTGCACTGATAGTGAACCCGTCCCGTGCGCTGATAGTGAACCCGTCCCGTGCGCTGATAGTGAACCCGTCCCGTGTACTGATAGTGAACCCGTCCCGTGCACTGATAGTGAACCCGTCCCGTGCGCTGATAGTGAACCCGTCCCTTGTGCTGATAGTGAACCGGCCCCGTGCACTGATAGTGAACCCGTCCCGTGCACTGATAGTGAACCCGTCCCGTGCACTGATAGTGAACCCGTCCCGTGCACTGATAGTGAACCCGTCCCGTGCACTGATAGTGAACCCGTCCCGTGCACTGATAGTGAACCCGTCCCGTGCAGTGATAGTGAACCCGCCCCGTGCGCTGATAGTGAACCCGTCCCGTGCAGTGATAGTGAACCCGTCCCGTGCAGTGATAGTGAACCCGCCCCGTGCGGTGATAGTGAACCCGCCCCGTGCATTGATAGTGAACCGGCCCCGTGCACTGATAGTGAACCCGTCCCGTGCGCTGATAGTGAACCCGTCCCGTGCAGTGATAGTGAACCCGTCCCGTGCGGTGATAGTGAACCCGTCCCGTGCACTGATAGTGAACCCGTCCCGTGCACTGATAGTGAACCCGTCCCGTGCAGTGATAGTGAACCCGTCCCGTGCACTGATAGTGAACCCGTCCCGTGCAGTGATAGTGAACCCGTCCCGTGCGCTGATAGTGAACCCGCCCCGTGCAGTGATAGTGAACCCGTCCCGTGCAGTGATAGTGAACCCGCCCCGTGCATTGATAGTGAACCCGCCCCGTGCGCTGATAGTGAACCCGTCCCGTGCAGTGATAGTGAACCCGCCCCGTGCATTGATAGTGAACCCGCCCCGTGCGCTGATAGTGAACCCGCCCCGTGCGGTGATAGTGAACCCGTCCCGTGCAGTGATAGTGAACCCGCCCCGTGCAGTGATAGTGAACCCGCCCCGTGCATTGATAGTGAACCCGCCCCGTGCGCTGATAGTGAACCCGCCCCGTGCGGTGATAGTGAACCCGTCCCGTGCGCTGATAGTGAACCCGTCCCGTGCAGTGATAGTGAACCCGCCCCGTGCACTGATAGTGAACCCGTCCCGTGCGCTGATAGTGAACCCGTCTCGTGCGCTGATAGTGAACCCGTCTCGTGCAGTGATAGTGAACCCGTCCCGTGCGCTGATAGTGAACCCGTCCCGTGCAGTGATAGTGAACCCGTCCCGTGCAGTGATAGTGAACCCGCCCCGTGCGCTGATAGTGAACCCGTCCCGTGCAGTGATAGTGAACCCGCCCCGTGCAGTGATAGTGAACCCGCCCCGTGCACTGATAGTGAACCCGTCCCTTGTGCTGATAGTGAACCCGCCCCGTGCAGTGATAGTGAACCCGTCCCGTGCAGTGATAGTGAACCCGCCCCGTGCGCTGATAGTGAACCCGTCCCGTGCAGTGATAGTGAACCCGCCCCGTGCACTGATAGTGAACCCGTCCCGTGCGCTGATAGTGAACCCGTCCCGTGCGCTGATAGTGAACCCGTCCCGTGCACTGATAGTGATCCCGTCCCGTGCGCTAATAGTGAACCCGTCCCGTGCGCTGATAGTGAACCCGTCCCGTGCTCTGATAGTGAACCCGTCCCGTACGCTGATAGTGAACCCGTCCCGTGCAGTGATAGTGAACCCGTCCCGTGCACTGATAGTGAACCCGTCCCGTGCACTGATAGTGAACCCGTCCCGTGCACTGATAGTGATCCCGTCCCGTGCACTGATAGTGAACCCGTCCCGTGCGCTGATAGTGAACCCGTCCCGTGCGCTGATAGTGAACCGGCCCCGTGCACTGATAGTGAACCCGTCCCGTGCAGTGATAGTGAACCCGCCCCGTGCGCTGATAGTGAACCCGTCCCGTGCGCTGATAGTGAACCCGTCCCGTGCAGTGATAGTGAACCCGCCCCGTGCGCTGATAGTGAACCCGTCCCGTGCAGTGATAGTGAACCCGTCCCGTGCGCTGATAGTGAACCCGCCCCGTGCGCTGATAGTGAACCCGTCCCGTGCGCTGATAGTGAACCCGTCCCGTGCGCTGATAGTGAACCCGTCCCGTGCGCTGATAGTGAACCCGTCCCGTGCACTGATAGTGAACCCGTCTCGTGCTCTGATAGTGAACCCGTCCCGTGCACTGATAGTGAACCCGTCCCGTGCAGTGATAGTGAACCCGTCCCGTGCGCTGATAGTGAACCCGTCCCGTGCGCTGATAGTGAACCCGCCCCGTGCGCTGATAGTGAACCCGTCCCGTGCAGTGATAGTGAACCCGTCCCGTGCAGTGATAGTGAACCCGCCCCGTGCACTGATAGTGAACCCGTCCCGTGTACTGATAGTGAACCCGTCCCGTGCTCTGATAGTGAACCCGTCCCGTGCGCTGATAGTGAACCGGCCCCGTGCACTGATAGTGAACCCGCCCCGTGCGCTGATAGTGAACCCGTCCCGTGCACTGATAGTGAACCGGCCCCGTGCACTGATAGTGAACCCGTCCCGTGCGCTGATAGTGAACCCGTCCCGTGCGCTGATAGTGAACCCGTCCCGTGCGCTGATAGTGAACCCGT
This sequence comes from Squalus acanthias, assembly GCA_030390025.1. Lineage (NCBI taxonomy): Eukaryota > Metazoa > Chordata > Chondrichthyes > Squaliformes > Squalidae > Squalus > Squalus acanthias. The sequence continues at coordinate 380,290 of JASTWF010000417.1, forward strand.
CCCGTGCAGTGATAGTGAACCCGTCCCGTGCAGTGATAGTGAACCCGTCCCGTGCAGTGATAGTGAACCCGCCCCGTGCGCTGATAGTGAACCCGTCCCGTGCACTGATAGTGAACCCGTCCCGTGCACTGATAGTGAACCCGTCCCGTGCAGTGATAGTGAACCCGTCCCGTGCACTGATAGTGAACCCGTCTCGTGCTCTGATAGTGAACCCGTCCCGTGCAGTGATAGTGAACCCGTCCCGTGCACTGATAGTGAACCCGTCTCGTGCTCTGATAGTGAACCCGTCCCGTGCGGTGATAGTGAACCCGTCCCGTGCTCTGATAGTGAACCCGTCCCGTGCGCTGATAGTGAACCCGCCCCGTGCAGTGATAGTGAACCCGCCCCGTGTACTGATAGTGAACCCGTCCCGTGCACTGATAGTGAACCCGTCCCGTGCACTGATAGTGAACCCGCCCCGTGCAGTGATAGTGAACCCGTCCCGTGCGCTGATAGTGAACCCGCCCCGTGCAGTGATAGTGAACCCGTCCCGTGCGCTGATAGTGAACCCGTCCCGTGCACTGATAGTGAACCCGTCCCGTGCAGTGATAGTGAACCCGTCCCGTGCAGTGATAGTGAACCCGCCCCGTGCAGTGATAGTGAACCCGCCCCGTGCGCTGATAGTGAACCCGCCCCGTGCGCTGATAGTGAACCGGCCCCGTGCACTGATAGTGAACCCGTCCCGTGCACTGATAGTGAACCCGTCCCGTGCGCTGATAGTGAACCCGCCCCGTGCGCTGATAGTGAACCCGTCCCGTGCAGTGATAGTGAACCCGTCCCGTGCAGTGATAGTGAACCCGTCCCGTGCACTGATAGTGAACCGGCCCCGTGCACTGATAGTGAACCCGCCCCGTGCGCTGATAGTGAACCCGTCCCGTGTACTGATAGTGAACCCGTCCCGTGCACTGATAGTGAACCCGTCCCGTGCGCTGATAGTGAACCCGTCCCGTGCACTGATAGTGAACCCGTCCCGTGCGCTGATAGTGAACCCGTCCCGTGCGGTGATAGTGAACCCGTCCCGTGCACTGATAGTGAACCCGTCCCGTGCAGTGATAGTGAACCCGTCCCGTGCGCTGATAGTGAACCCGTCCCGTGCGGTGATAGTGAACCCGTCCCGTGCGCTAATAGTGAACCCGTCCCGTGCAGTGATAGTGAACCCGTCCCGTGCGGTGATAGTGAACCCGTCCCGTGCAGTGATAGTGAACCCGTCCCGTGCGCTAATAGTGAACCCGTCCCGTGCGGTGATAGTGAACCCGTCCCGTGCGCTAATAGTGAACCCGTCCCGTGCAGTGATAGTGAACCCGTCTCGTGCACTGATAGTGAACCCGTCCCGTGCTCTGATAGTGAACCCGCCCCGTGCAGTGATAGTGAACCCGTCTCGTGCACTGATAGTGAACCCGTCCCGTGCACTGATAGTGAACCCGTCCCGTGCACTGATAGTGAACCCGTCCCGTGCAGTGATAGTGAACCCGTCCCGTGCGCTGATAGTGATCCCGTCCCGTGCGCTGATAGTGAACCCGTCCCGTGCGCTGATAGTGAACCCGTCCCGTGCGCTGATAGTGAACCCGCCCCGTGCACTGATAGTGAACCCGTCCCGTGCGCTGATAGTGAACCCGTCCCGTGCAGTGATAGTGAACCCGCCCCGTGCGCTGATAGTGAACCCGCCCCGTGCACTGATAGTGAACCCGTCCCGTGCAGTGATAGTGAACCCGTCCCGTGCGCTGATAGTGAACCCGTCCCGTGCGCTGATAGTGAACCCGTCCCGTGCACTGATAGTGAACCCGTCCCGTGCGCTGATAGTGAACCCGTCCCGTGCGCTGATAGTGAACCCGTCCCGTGCACTGATAGTGAACCCGTCCCGTGCGCTGATAGTGAACCCGTCCCGTGCGCTGATAGTGAACCCGTCCCGTGCACTGATAGTGAACCCGTCCCGTGCGCTGATAGTGAACCCGTCCCGTGCACTGATAGTGAACCCGTCCCGTGCACTGATAGTGAACCCGTCCCGTGCACTGATAGTGAACCCGCCCCGTGCGCTGATAGTGAACCCGTCCCGTGCGCTGATAGTGAACCCGTCCCGTGCAGTGATAGTGAACCCGCCCCGTGCACTGATAGTGAACCCGCCCCGTGCACTGATAGTGAACCCGTCCCGTGCGCTGATAGTGAACCCGTCCCGTGCACTGATAGTGAACCCATCCCGTGCGCTGATAGTGAACCCGTCCCATGCGCTGATAGTGAACCCGTCCCGTGCAGTGATAGTGAACCCGTCCCGTGCGCTGATAGTGAACCCGTCCCGTGCGCTGATAGTGAACCCGTCCCATGCGCTGATAGTGAACCCGTCCCGTGCAGTGATAGTGAACCCGTCCCGTGCGCTGATAGTGAACCCGCCCCGTGCGCTGATAGTGAACCCGTCCCGTGCTCTGATAGTGAACCCGTCCCGTACGCTGATAGTGAACCCGTCCCGTGCGCTGATAGTGAACCCGTCCCGTGCGGTGATAGTGAACCCGCCCCGTGCACTGATAGTGAACCCGTCCCGTGCGGTGATAGTGAACCCGCCCCGTGCACTGATAGTGAACCCGCCCCGTGCAGTGATAGTGAACCCGTCCCGTGCGCTGATAGTGAACCCGTCCCGTGCGCTGATAGTGAACCGGCCCCGTGCTCTGATAGTGAACCCGTCCCGTGCGCTGATAGTGAACCCGTCCCGTGCGCTGATAGTGAACCCGTCCCGTGCGCTGATAGTGAACCCGTCCCGTGCACTGATAGTGAACCCGTCCCGTGCAGTGATAGTGAACCCGTCCCGTGCACTGATAGTGAACCCGTCCCGTGCACTGATAGTGAACCCGCCCCGTGCGCTGATAGTGAACCGGCCCCGTGCACTGATAGTGAACCCGTCTCGTGCTCTGATAGTGAACTCGTCCCGTGCACTGATAGTGAACCCGCCCCGTGCACTGATAGTGAACCCGTCCCGTGCGCTGATAGTGAACCCGTCTCGTGCTCTGATAGTGAACTCGTCCCGTGCACTGATAGTGAACCCGCCCCGTGCACTGATAGTGAACCCGTCCCGTGCGCTGATAGTGAACCCGTCCCGTGCGCTGATAGTGAACCCGTCCCGTGCAGTGATAGTGAACCCGTCCCGTGCGCTGATAGTGAACCCGCCCCGTGCGCTGATAGTGAACCCGTCCCGTGCGCTGATAGTGAACCCGCCCCGTGCAGTGATAGTGAACCCGCCCCGTGCACTGATAGTGAACCCGTCCCGTGCACTGATAGTGAACCCATCCCGTGCGCTGATAGTGAACCCGTCCCGTGCAGTGACAGAGATAATGGGTGCCTGGTTTTCTAGTAGTTAATGGGTGCCCAGTATACTCGTAGTTTATACTGTTTACTAGTAGTTAACAACTACTGGTAAACCAGGCACCTGTTAACTACTGGTAAACCAGGCACCTAACAGGTGCCTGGTTTACCAGTAGTTATATTATAGCTATTACAGAGACGTGGCTGAAAGAGGGGCAGGTATGGCAGTTCAACATTCCTGGTAACAGGATTTTCAGACGGGATAGAGAGGGAGGTAAAAAGGGAGGGGGTGTCGCGGAATTGATTAAAGAAACTATTACAGCTGTGAGGAGGGATGATATGTTGGAGGGATCATCAAACGAGGCCATATGGGTCGAATTGAAAAACAAAAAAGGGGCGATCACACTGCTGAGAATGTACTACAGACCCCCAAACAGTGAGAGGGAGATAGAAGAACAAATAGGTAGACAAATTTCTGATTAGTGCAAAAACTATAGGGCAGTAATAGTAGGGGATTTCACTACCCCAATATTAACTGGGATAAAATTAGTGTGAAGGGTATAGAAGGTACGGAATTCCTAAAATGCATCCAGGAGAACTTTTTTAGCCAGTATGTAGCAAGCCCAAAAAGGGAGGGGGCGGTTCTGGACTTAGTTTTAGGGAATGAAGCTGGGCAGGTAGAAGGGGTTTCAGTGGGGGAGCATTTTGGTGCTAGTGACCATAATTCTGTTAGATTTAAGGTAGTTATGGAAAAGGACAAGGATAGGCCAGGAATAAAAATTCTAAATTGGAGAAAAGCAAATTTTGCTAAGCTCAGAGGGGATTTAGCCATAATGGACTGGAAACAGCTACTTGAAGGTAAATCAGTGTCAGAGCAGTGGGAGGCATTCAAGGAGGAGATCTGGAGGGTTCAGACCAAATATGTGCCCTTAAAGAAAAAAAGGTGGGACTAACAAATCTAGAGCCCCCTGGATGTCTAGAGACATACAGGGTAGGATAAAGAAAAGAAGGGAGGAGTATGACAGATACCGAGGGCTAAATACTCCAGAATCTTCAGAGGAGTACAGAAAGTGCAGGGGGGGCAATTAAAAATTATATTGGGAAAGCAAAGAGAGAGCATGAAAAATTCTTGGCAAATAAAATCAAGGAAAACCCAAAGATGTTTTATAAATATATTAAGAGTAAGAGGATAACTAAAGAAAGGGTAGGGCCTATTAGAGATCATGAGGGTAATCAGTGTGTGGAGGCAGGAGACGTCGGTAAGGTTCTTAATGAATACTTTGCGTCTGTTTTCACAAAGGAGAGGCGAAGCAGACATTGCTATCGGGGGAGGAGTGTGAAATATTAGATGAAATAAACATAGAGAGGAAGTATTAAGGGGTTTAGCAGCTTTAAAAGTGGATAAATCCCCAGGCCCCGATGAAATGTATCCCAGGCTGTTAAGCGAAGCAAAAGAGGAAATAGCAGAGGCCCTGATCATCATTTTCCAATCCTCTCTGGCTTCAGGTGTGGTGCTGGAGGACTGGAGGACTGCTAATGTGGTACCCTTGTTTAAAAAGGGAGAAAAGGATACATCGAGTAATTACAGGCCGGTCAGCCTAACCTCGGTGGTGGGAAAATTATTGGAAAGAATTCTGAAGGACAGGATAAATCTTCATTTAGAAAGACACGGATTAATCAAGGATAGTCAGCATGGATTTGTTAAGGGAAGGTCGTGTCTGACAAACTTGAATGAATTTTTTGAGGAGGTAACAAGGAGGGTAGATGAGGGTAGTGCGATTGATGTAGTGTATATGGACTTTAACAAGGGTTTTGATCAGGTTCCACATGGCAGACTGGTCACGAAATTAAAAGCCCATGGGATCCAGGGCAAAGTGTCAAGTTGGATTCAAAACTGGCTCGGAGACAGGAAGCAGAGGGTCATGGTTGATGGGTGTTTTTGTGACTGGAAGGCTGTTTCCAGTGGGGTTCCGCAGGGCTCAGTACTAGGTCCCTTGCTTTTTGTGGTATATATCAATGATCTTACTAGTTAGGCCTCAGCTAGAGTACTGCGTGCAGTTCTGGTCACTACATTACAGGAAAGATGTGATTGCACTAGAGAGGGTACAGAGGAGATTTACAAGGATGTTGCCGGGAGTAGAGAATCTTAGCTATGAGGAAAGACTGGAGAGGCTGGGTTTGTTTTCCTTGGAACAGAGGAGGCTGAGGGGAGACCTTATTGAGGTGTATAAAATTATGAGGGGCATAGATAAAGTGGATAGAAAGGACCTATTTCCCTTAGCAGAGGGGTCAAAAACCAGGGGTCACAGATTTAAAGTAATTGGGGGAAGGTTTAGAGGGGACTTGAGGGGAAATTTCTTCACCCAGAGGGTTGTGGGGGTCTGGAACTCACTGCCTGAAAGGGTGGTAGAGGCAGGAACCCTAACCACATTTAAAAAGTACTTGGATGTGCACTTGGGATGCTCTAACCTGCGGGGCTACGGACCAAGAGCTGGGAAGTGGGATTAGGCTGGATAGCTCTTTGTTGGCCGGCGCGGACACGATGGGCCGAAATGGCCTCCTTCCGTGCTGTAATTTTCTATGATTCTAGTTAACAGGTGCCTGGTTCACCAGTAGTTAATGGGTGCCTGTTATCCTGGTAGTTAATGGGTGCCTGATTTATTAATAGTGAATGGATGACTGATTTACTAGTAGTTAGCGGGTGCCTGGTATACTCCTAGTTAACAAGTGCCCCACTGCTGTGGGGAGCTGGTGGGTGCAGGATTACGCCCTCGCCCCTCGCTGCACAGTTGTTGAATGGACAGTTCTCTGCCAAACTGTGATTCACAACATCGCAATCTCACATTAATCCCATCCCAGGGATCATCAGCGTTAAATCAGGGGAGGCAGAGGGGTGGAACGGAAGGGGGGAGGGGTGATGATGGGGGGAGTGATGTGGTCAGGAAACATGGGCTACAGCCACAGGTAACCTGGTGGGTTCAGGCTTGGACAGAGTTACTGCCTGTCTCTGTCTCCCTGTCTCTGTCTCCCTGTCTCTGTCTCCCTGTCTCTGACTCCCTGTCTCTGACTCCCTGTCTCTGACTCCCTGTCTCTCACTCCCTGTCTCTGACTCTCTGTCTCTGACTCCCTGTCTCTCACTCCCTGTCTCTCACTCCCTGTCTCTCACTCTCTCTCTCTCTCCCTGTCTCTCTCTCCCTGTCTCTCTCTCCCTGTCTCTCACTCCCTGTCTCTCTGTCTCCCTGTCTCTCTCTCTCCCTGTCTCTCTGTCTCCCTGTCTCTCTGTCTCCCTGTCTCCCTGTCTCTCTCTCTCCCTGTCTCTCTCTCTCCCTGTCTCTCTCTCTCTCCCTGTCTCTCTCTCTCCCTGTCTCTCTCTCTCCCTGTCTCTCTCACTCCCTGTCTCTCACTCCCTGTCTCTCACTCCCTGTCTCTCACTCCCTGTCTCTCTCTCCCTGTCTCTCACTCTCTGTCTCTCACTCTCTGTCTCTCTCTCCCTGTCTCTCTCTCCCTGTCTCTCTCTCCCTGTCTCTCTCTCCCTGTCTCTCACTCTCTGTCTCTCACTCTCTGTCTCTCACTCTCTGTCTCTCACTCTCTGTCTCTCACTCCCTGTCTCTCTCTCCCTGTCTCTCTCTCCCTGTCTCTCTCTCCCTGTCTCTCTCTCCCTGTCTCTCTCTCCCTGTCTCTCACTCCCTGTCTCTCACTCCCTGTCTCTCACTCCCTGTCTCTCACTCCCTGTCTCTCACTCCCTGTCTCTCACTCCCTGTCTCTCACTCCCTGTCTCTCACTCCCTGTCTCTCACTCCCTGTCTCTCACTCCCTGTCTCTCACTCCCTGTCTCTCACTCCCTGTCTCTCACTCCCTGTCTCTCACTCCCTGTCTCTCACTCCCTGTCTCTCACTCCCTGTCTCTCACTCCCTGTCTCTCACTCCCTGTCTCTCACTCTCTGTCTCTCACTCTCTCTGTCTCTCACTCTCTGTCTCTCTCTCTGTCTCTCTCTCTCTCTCTCTCTCTCTGTCTCTGACTCTCTGTCTCTCTCTGTCTCTGACTCTCTGTCTCTCACTCTCACTCTCTGTCTCTCACTCTCTGTCTCTCTCTCTCTGTCTCTCTCTCTCTCTCTCTGTCTCTGACTCTCTGTCTCTCTCTCTCTCTCTGTCTCTGACTCTCTGACTCTCTCTGTCTCTGACTATTTGTCTCTCACTCTCTGTCTCTGACTCCCTGTCTCTGACTCCCTGTCTCTCTCTGTCTCTGACTCTCTGTTTCTGACTCTGTCTCTGACTCTCTGTCTTTCACTCTCTCTCTCTGACTTTCTGTCTCTATCTCTCTCTCAGTCTCTCTCTCTCTGTCTCTCTCTCCCTCTCTCCGTCTCTCTCTCTCTCTCTCTCTGTCTTTCTCTCTGTCTCTCTCCCTCTCACTGTCTCTCTCTCTCTCTCCCTCTCTCTGTCTCCCTTTCTGTGTCTCTCTCTGTCTGTCTTTCTCTCTCTCTCTCTCTCTCTCTCTCCATCCATTACACTATAAATTGTTTCCCAGCTTTAGGGATCAATGATTGACAAAGAGCTGTGTCCTGATTGGCCATGAGGTATAGTGAAGTGCTGGGGAAGGAGGACGAGCTGTTTCAGTTTAGTTGAGTTTGTGCGGCGCGAGGAGGCAGAGGGGGAGGAAGAGCTCCAGCCCAGGGCAATGGACAGCCCTCGAGCTATCCAGCAGGAGATCAGCTCACTGAAAGGTACTGCGAGGGTCTGGGGGTCATGCTGTGGTGGGGTCCAGCGGGATGGTATTGGGGTGCGGGGGAGGGGGCCTGTTGGTGGGTGCGGGGGAGGGGGCCTGTTGGTGGGGGAGGGGGAGGGGGCCTGTTGGTGGGGGAGGGGGAGGGGGCCTGTTGGTGGGGGAGGGGGAGGGGGCCTGTTGGTGGGGGAGGTGCGGGGGAGGGGGCCTGTTGGTGGGGGAGGGGGAGGGGGGCCTGTTGGTGGGGGAGGGGGAGGGGGAGGGGGCCTGTTGGTGGGGGAGGGGGCCTGTTGGGGAGGGGGGTGCGGGGGAGGTGGCCTGTTGGTGGGGAGGGGGTTGCGGGAGAGAGGGCCTGTTGGGGTGCAGGGGTGCGGAGGAGTCCTGACTCTCATTGCCTCTGACACTCTGCAGTAAACCAATGTTCTTGCTGCACTGCTGCATCAATAATGCATGGGAAAAGCTGCAGGCGGACACGCAGGGCCACTGGTGTGATTGATGCTGCAGATTGCTGCAGCCCGTTAGACAGGGAGTGCCAGCACAGCAAAGCTGAGAGAAGGAGAGAGAGACAGTGTGGGAGAGATGAGGGGACAGGTTAATGTTTGGGCTGAGCAGGTGTGAATCATCCTCACATCTGTGAAGTTTGAATGTTGCCAGGTTAGTAATTCAGGATAAAGCTGTCCCAGCATCCCATAAACCCTGGAATCAAACACACTGGTGTCAGCGTGTGAGTCACACTCACGGTTAACACGCCACTGGTGTCAGCATGTGATTTGGGTGTGAATGTAGCTTTGTGTGCTGACGTGTTTCCAGGCCCCCATCCCGTGTAGGCCCTGCCCCTGTCCCCATCCCGTGTAGGCCCCGGCCCCTGCCCCTGCCCCTGCCCCCATCCCGTGTAGGCCCCGGCCCCTGCCCCCATCCCGTGTAGGCCCCGGCCCCCATCCCGTGTAGGCCCCGGCCCCGGCCCCCATCCCGTGTAGGCCCCGGCCCCCATCCCGTGTAGGCCCCATCCCCTGCCCCCATCCCGTGTAGGCCCCGGCCCTGGCCTCTGTTCCCTTCATGTGGAGCCTCGCCCCTGTCCTGGGCCTCTGGTTGACTGCTGATTTTGAATCTGTCTGCAGCTTTTCACTGCAAGGTCAGAGTTCACAGGAGCCTGGTCAGTCCGGCACAAAAGCAGTTGTTAACTGTTAATAGAATAGAATCACGGAATCATCGAATCATAGAATGGTTACAGCAGGGAAGGAGGCCATTCGGCCCGGCGAGCCCGTGCCAGCTCTCTGCAAGAGGACTTATAGAAGCATGATGCGGAGATGCCGGTGTTGGACTGGGGTGGACAAAAATGAGAAGTCACACAACACCAGGTTATAGTCCAACAGTTTTATTTAAAATTACGAGCTTTCGGAGTGCTGCTCCTTCGTCAGGTAGAGGTACAGTGAGGGAATCTATTACACCGTGTATATATACTGTGTATTAGATTCCCTCACTGTACCTCTACCTGACGAAGGGGCAGCAGCTCCGAAAGCTCGTAATTTTAAATAAAACAGTTGGACTATAACCTGGTGTTGTGCGACTTCTCATTTTTATAGAAGATAGGAGCAGGAGTCGGCCATTCGGCCTCTCGAGCCTGCTCCGCCATTTAATGAGATCATGGCTGATCATCCAAATTCAGAACCCACTCCCCCGCCCTTTCCCGTAGCCCTGAAAATTATTTCTTTCAGGTGCTTATCCAATTCCCTTTTGAAAGGCGTGATTGAATCTGCCTCCACCCTTTCAGGCAGTGCATTCCAGATCACCACTCGCTGCGTAAAAAAGCTTTTTCTTACATCGCCTTTGGTTCTTCTGCCAATCACCTTAAATCTGTGTCCTCTGGTTCTCCACCCTTCCGCCAATGGGAACAGTTTCTCTCAACTACTCTGTCCAGACCCCTCATGATTTTAAACATCTCGATCAAATCTCCTCTCAATCTTCTCTGCTCTAACAGTGAGGAAATCTTCACCAGGCACAGTAACTTAACTCCCAAATCCGTGCCCATCTTTCCCAGAACTCCATGTTTGAATCCCTCCAATCAGGTAGCGTGGTTGTTATGTCACTGGGCTAGTAATCCAGAGGCCTGGACTAATGATCTGGAGACAGGAGTTCAAATCCCACCATGCCAGCTGGGGAATTTAAATTCAGTTAATTAAATAAATCTGGAATTTTATAAAAGCTAGTATCAGTAATGGTGACCATGAATCTACCAGATTGTCGTAAAGACCCATCTGGTTCACTAATGTCCTTTAGGGAAGGAAATCTGCTGGCCTATTTGTGACTCCAGACCCACAGCAATGTGGTTGACTCTTAACTGCCCTCTGAAATGGCCGAGCGAGACACTCAGTTGTATCAAACCGCTAGGAAAACGGACTGCAGTTGTTCAAGAAGGCGGCTCACCACCACCTTCTCGAGGGCAATTAGGGATGGGCAATAAATGCTGGCCTTGCCAGCGATGCCCAGATCCAACGAATAGAAAAAAAGGTTTCCGCCCCGCCACAGTACCGAAACGGCTCTTATCAATGTCACAAATGGCATCCTAGGTGACTGTGACCATGGTAAACTATCCATAAAGAAAGAAAGACTTGCATTTCTATAGCGCCTTTCACGACCACTGAATGTCTCAAAGCGCTTTACAGCCAATGAAGTACCTTTGAAGTGCAGTCACTGTTGTAATGTGGGAAACGCAGCAGCCAATTTGCACACAGCAAGCTCCCACAAACAGCAATGTGATAATGACCAGATAATCTGTTTTAGTGATGTTGGTTGAGGGATAAATATTGGCCCCAGGACACAACTCCCCTGCTCTTCTTCGAAATAGTGCCGTGGGATCTTTTACATCCACCTGAGAGAGCAGACGGAGCCTCGGTTTAACGTCTCATCCGAAAGACGGCACTTCCGACAACGCAGCACTCCCTCAGCACTGCACTGGAGTGTCAGCCTAGCTTTATGTGCTCAAGGCCCTGGAGTGGGACTTGAACCCACAACCTTCTGACTCAGAGGCGAGTGTGCTGCCCACTGAGCCACAGCTGACACTTAGGAGAGGACCATTCTTAAAACCCACCTCTGACCCAGCTTTTGTTTGCCTCTACATGTTGCCCCTTGGCGACATCATCCGAAAACAGTTTCCACATGTACGCTGACGCCACCCAGCTCTACCTCACCACCACTTCTCTCGACCCCTCCACGGGCTCTAATTTGTCAGACTGCTTGTCTGACTTCTGGATGAACTGCAATTTCCACAAACTAAATATTGGGAAGACCGAGCCAGTGTCTTTGATCCCCGCCACAAACTCCATTCCCTAGCCACCGACTCCATCCCTCTCATGTCCACTGTCTGAGCCGGAACCAGACCATTTGCACCTTTGGTGTTGTATTTGACCCTCAGCTGAGCTTCAGACCCCATATTCTCTCCATCGCCGAGACCAATTACCTGCACCCCACCTGTGGCTCAGAAGTCCCACTCCACAGACTTGAGCACAAAATCCAGGCTGACACTTCAGTGCAGTACTGAGGGAGCGCTGCACTGTCGGAGGGGCGGTACTGAGGGAGTGCTGCACTGTCGGAGGGGCAGTACTGAGGGAGTGCTGCACTGTCGGAGGGGCAGTACTGAGGGAGCGCTGCACTGTCGGAGGGTCAGTACTGAGGGAGCGCTGCACTGTCGGAGGGTCAGTACTGAGGGAGCGCTGCACTGTCGGAGGGTCAGTACTGAGGGAGCGCTGCACTGTCGGTGGGACAGTACTGAGGGAGCGCTGCACTGTCGGAGGGTCAGTACTGAGGGAGCGCTGCACTGTCGGAGGGGCAGTATTGAGGGAGTGATGCACCTATATTGGTTCTGGCTCTAACAACACCTCAAAATTTAAAATTCTAAACCTCGTATTCAAGTGCCTCCATGTCCCTTGCTCCCCCTCCCTATCTCTGCAACCTCCTCCAGATCTACAACCCTCCGAGATCTCTGCGCTCCTCCAGATCTGGCATCTTGCGCATCCCCAATTTTGATCGCTCCACCATTGCCGGCCGTGCCTTCAGCTGCCTAGGCCGAAATCTAAATCTCCGCCTCCTCCTTTAAGACGCTCCTCAAAACCTCCCTCTTTGACCAAGCTTTTGGTCACCTGTGCTAATATCTCCTTGTGTGGCTCGGTGTCAAATTTTGTACAGTAATCGTTAGAGAGTAAAGCTCCCTCTATCACTGGTCCCACCAGGGCAGGTACAGCACGGGTTAGATACAGAGTAAAGCTCCCTCTACACAGCCCCATCAAACACTCCCAGGGCAGGTACAGCACGGGTTAGATACAGAGTAAAGCTCCCTCTACACTGTCCCATCAAACACTCCCAGGGCAGGTACAGCACGGGGTTAGATACAGAGTAAAGCTCCCTCTACACTGTCCCATCAAACACGAGGTTATAGTCCAACAGTTTTATTTGAAATCACAAGCTTTCGGAGCTATCGATTTGCTCCTTCCTCAGGTGAAGTAAATTAGATACAGAATCTCCAAAGCATATATAGATGGAAAACAAAGAATGTGTACTTTACAATTGCAGACCAATAAATTAAATCATCCTGACTATCTGCCTGCGACTACACCTCATTGTCTCAGTTGTATCTTGCTATGTCTTTGATGTGGTACCTTCCTGGCTGACTTAATTAACTTTATCACACCTCGGCAGATAGTCAGGATGATTTAATTTATTGGTCTGCAATTGTAAAGTACACATTCTTTGTTTTCCATCTATATATGCTTTGGAGATTCTGTATCTAATTTACTTCACCTGAGGAAGGAGCAAATCGATAGCTCCGAAAGCTTGTGATTTCAAATAAAACTGTTGGACTATAACCTGGTGTTGTGCGACCTCTCAATTTTGTCCACCCCAGTCCAACACCGGCATCTCCGCATCATGACCATCAAACACTCCCAGGGCAGGTACAGCATGGGTTAGATACAGAGTAAAGCTCCCTCTACACTGTCCCATCAAACACTCCCAGGGCAGGTACAGCATGGGGTTAGATACAGAGTAAAGCTCCCTCTACACTGTCCCATCAAACACTCCCAGGGCAGGTACAGCACGGGGTTAGATACAGAGTAAAGCTCCACTCTACACTGTCCCATCAAACACTCCCAGGGCCGGTACAGCACGGGTTAGATACAGAGTGAAGCTCCCTCTACACTGTCCCACAACTGTGGGTTGTGGGTGTTCTGTGAGAGGTGATGGGAACTGGTGGACCTGCTGCATTCCAGGCTTTCTTTTGGAGAGACTCGCCGTGGGAGAAGGTGTCTCGGAGACAGCGAGGGGTGAACAGCGCCAACACAGTCAGTCAGTGAGCCTTGATGTTACAATGTGCTGCTTCAGGTTACCGATTAACTCAACCTTCACCCAGATCCACCAACATTAACCCTTCAGCTCCCGTTCCACCAACACAGCCTTTCCGATGGGGCATTAAGCCATCGGCTCTCCCATGTCCCCAGTTAGTGAGCAGGCTTGTCTGGGCTGAGGTTCCCGAGACTTCTCCCAATACAATGGCTGGCTTCTTGGCGAAAGGTCCATCCCATTTTCTTAGAATCATACAGCACAGAAGGAGGCCATTCGGCCCACTGTGCCTGTGCCGGCTCCTTGGCAGAGCTTTTCAATTAGTGCCACTGCAAATATTTACCCTTCAAGTATTTATTAAATTCCCTTTTGAAAGTTATTATTGAATCTGCTTCCACCGCCCTTTCAGGCAGCGCATTCCAGATCACAACAACTCGCTGCGTTAAAAAATGTTTCCTCAAGTCGCCTCTGGTTCTTTTGCCAATCACCTTAAATCTGTGCCCTCTGGTTACCGACCCTCCTGCCACTGGAAACAGTTTCTCCTTATTTACTCTATCAAAACCCCTCATGATTTTGAACACCTCTATTGAATCTCCCCTTAGCCTTCTCTGCTCTAAGCAGAACAACCCCAGCTTCTCCAGTCTCTCCACATAACTGAATTCCCTCATCCCTGGAGCCAGGACCACTTGGCTCCCAGCTTCATTACAGCCTTGGTCCAAACATGGACAAAGGAGCTGAATTCCAGAGGTGAGGTGAGAGTGACTGCCCTTGACATCAAGGCAGCATTTGACCGAGTGTGGCATGAAGGAGCCCTAGTAAAACTGAAGTCAATGGGAATCAGGGGGAAAACGCACCACTGGCTGGAGTCATACCTAGCACAAAGGAAGGTGGTTGTGGTGGTTGAAGGTCAATCATCACAACCCCAGGACATCGCTGCAGGAGTTCCTCAGGGCAGTGTCCTAGGCCCAACCATCTTCAGCTGCTTCATCAATGACCTTCCCTCTAACATAAGGTCAGAAATGGGGATGTTTGCTGATGACTGCACAGTGTTCAGCGCCATTCACAACTCCTCAGATAATGAAGCAGTCCATGCCCGCATGCAACAAGACCTGGATGAAGTTCAGGTTTGGGCTGATAAGTGGCAGGCAACATTCGCGCCACAGAAGTGCCAGGCCATGATTATCTCCAACAAGCACGAGTCTAACCACCACCCCTTGACATTCAACGGTATTACCATCGCCGAATCCCCCACCATCAACATCCGGGGGTCACCATTGAGCAGAAACTTAACTGGACCAGCCACATAAATACTGTGGCAACAAGAGCAGGTCAGAGGCTAGGTAGTCTGCGGCGAGTGTCTCACCTCCTGACTCCCCAAAGCCTTTCCACCATCTACAAGGCACAAGTAAGTAGTGTGATGGAATACTCTCCACTTGCCTGGATGAGTGCAGCTCCAACAACACTCAAGAAGCTCGACACCATCCAGGACAAAGCATCCCACTTGATTGGCACCCCATCCACCACCTTAAACATTCACTCCCTCCACCACCGGCGTACCGTGGCTGCAGTGTGTACCATCGACAAGATGCACTGCAGCAACTCACCAAGGCTTCTTCGGCAGCACCTCCCAAACCCACGACCTCTTCCACCTAGAAGGACAAGGGCAGCAGGCGCATGGGAACATCACCACCTCCAAGTTCCCCTCCAAGTCACACACCATCCTGACTTAGAAGTATATTGCCGATCCTTCATCGTCGCTGGGTCAAAATCTTGGAACTCCCTCCCAAACAGCACTGTGGGAGTACCTTCACCACACGGACTGCAGCGGTTCAAGAAGGCAGCTCACCACCACCTTCTCAAGGGCAATTAGGGATGGGCAATAAATGCCGGCCTTGCCAGCGATGCCCACATCTCATAAGCGAATAATTAAAAAAAATTCTAGTAAATCTCCTCTGCACCCTCTCCAAGGCCTTGACATCCTTCCTAAAGTGTGCTGCCCAGAATTGGACACAATACTCTAGCTGGGGCCTAACCAGTGTTTTATAAAGGTTTATCATAACTTCCTTGCTTTTGTACTCTGCCTCTATTTATAAAACCCAGGATCCCGTGTGCTTTTTTAACGGCCTTCTCAACCTGTCCTGACACCCTCAGAGATTTGTGTACAAACACCCCCAGGTCTCCCTGTTCCTGCACCCCCTTAAAAATTGAACCATTTAGTTTATTTTGCCTTTCCTCATTCTTCTTACCAAAATGCATCACTTCACACTTCTCTGCGCTAAATTTCATCTGCCATGTGTCTGCCCATTTCACCAGTCTTTGTCCTCCTGAAGTCTGTTACTATCATAGAATGGTTACAGCATGGAAGGAGGCCATTCGGCCCGTGCCGACTCTCAGCTAGTCTCACTCCCCCGCCCTTTCCCCATAGCCCTGCAAATTATTTTCTTTCAGGTGCTTATCCAATTCCCTTTTGAAAGATAAAATTGAATCTGCCTCCACCACCCTTTCAGGCAGTCCATTCCAGATCACCACTCGCTGAGTAAAAAAGCTTTTACTTAAGTCGCCTTTGGTTCTTTTGCCAATCATCTTAAATCTGTGTCCTCTGGTTCTCGACCCTTCCGCCAATGGGACCAGTTTCTCTCTATCTACTCTGTCCGGACCCCTCATGATTTTGAACACCTCTATCAAATCTCCTCTCAATCTTCTCTGCTCCAAGGAGAACAACCCCAGCTTCTCCAGTCTATTAACGTAACTGAACTCTCATTCCTGGAATCATTCTCGTAAATCTTTTCTGCACCCTCTCCAAGGCCTTCACATCCTTCCTAAAGCACGGTGCCCAGAATTGGACATAATACTTCAGTTGGGGCCGAACCAGTGTTTTGTACAGGTTCATCATAACTTCCTTGCTTTTGTACTCTATACCTGTATTCATGAAGCCCAGAATCCCGTAAGCCTTTTTAACCGCTTTCTCAACCTGCCCTGCCGCCTTCAACGATTTGTGCACACATACCCCCAGGTCTCTCTGTTCATGCACCCCCTTCAGGATTGTACCATTTAGTTTATATGTCCTCTCCTCATTCTTTCTACCAAAATGTATCACTTCACACTTTTCTGTGTTAAATTTAATCTGCCACGTGTCTGCCCATTTCACCAGCCTGTCTATGTCCTCTTGAAGTCTATCACTCTCCTCCTCACTGTTCACTATACTTCCAAGTTTTGTGTCATCTGCAAATTTTGAAATTGTGCCCTGTACACCCATGTCCAAGTCATTAATATATATCAAGAAAAGCAGTGGTCCTAGTACCGACTCCTGGGGAACACCACTGTATACCTTCCTCCAGTCTGAAAAACAACCGTTCACCACTACTCTCTGTTTCCTGTCACTTAGCCAATTCCGTATCCATGCTGCCACTGTCCCTTTTATTCCATGGGCTTCAACTTTGCTGGCGAGCCCATTATGTGGCACTTTGTCGAACGCCTTTTGGAAATCCATGTACACCACGTCAACCGCATTACCCTCATCAACCCTCTCTGTTACCTCATCAAAAAACTCGATCAAGTTGGTTAAACACGATTTGCCTTTAACAAATCCGTGCTGGCTTTCCTTAATTAAGCCACACCTATCCAAGTGACTGTTAATTTTGTCCCTGATTACTGTTTCTAAAAGCTTCCCCACTACCGAGGTCAAACTGACTGGTCTGTAGTTGCTGGGTTTATCTTTACATCCTTTTTTGAACAATGGTGTATCATTTGCAATTCTCCAGTCCTCTGGCATCACCCCCGTATCTATGGAGGATTGGAATATTATGGCCAGTACCTCCGCAATTTCGCCCTCAATTCCCTCAGCATCCTAGATGCATCCCATCCGCTCCTGGTGACTTATAAAAACATAAGAACATAAGAATTAGGAGCAGGAGTAGGCCATATAGCCCCTCGAGCCTGCTCCGCCATTCAATAAGATCATGGCTGATCATCGACCTCAACTCCACTTTCCCGCCCGATCTCCATATCCGTTGATTCCCCTAGAGTCCAAAAATCTATCGATCTCAGCCTTGAATATACTCAATGACTCAGCATCCACAGCCCTCTGGAGCAGAGAATTCCAAAGATTCACAACCCTCTGAGTGAAGAAATTCCTCCTCATCTCAGTGTTAAATGGCCGACCCCTTATCCTGAGACTATGCCCCCTAGTTCTAGACACTCCAGCCAGGGGAAACAACCTCTCAGCATCTACCCTGTCAATCCCCTTCAGAATCTTGTATGTTTCAATGAGATCACCTCTCATTCTTCTAAACTCCAGAGAGTATAGGCTCATTCTACACAATCTCTCATCATAGGACAGCCCTCTCATCCCAGGAATCAATCTGGTGAACCTTCGTTGCCTGCCTCCAGGGCAAGTATATCCTTCCTTAGATAAGGAGACCAAAACTGTGCACAGTACTCCAGGTGTGGTCTCACCAAGGCCCTGTACAATTGTAGCAAGACTTCCTTACTCTTATACTCCAACCCCCTTGCAATAAAGGCCAACATGCCATTTGCCTTCCTTATTGCTTGCTGTACCTGCATGCTAACTCTCTGTGTTTCTTGCATGAGGACACCCAAATCTCTCTCAACACCAACATTTGAAAGTTTCTCACCATTTAAAAATATTCTGTTTTTCTATTCTTCCTACCAAAGTGAATAACCTCACATTTCCCTACATTATACTCCATCTGCCACCTGACTGCTCACTCACTTAGTCTACCTATATCCCTTTGCAGACTCTTTGTGTTCTCTTCACAGCTTACTGTCCCACCTACTTGAAGTACAGCCAGCCTTTCTAATACCTCTTTTTTATCAATTCTTATCCTATCAACTATCTCCACTACCTCCTCCTTTACTATGTCTATTGCAGCATCCTCTTCCTTGGTGAAGACTGATGCAAAGTACTCATTAAGTACCTCAGCCATACCCTCTGCCTCCATGAATAGGTCTCCTTTTTGGTCCCTAATCGGCCTCACCCCTCCTCTTACTACCCTTTTACTATTTATATGCCTATAGAAGACTTTTGGATTCCCTTTTATGTTGGTTGCCATTCTATTCTCTTACTCTCTCTTTGCCCCTCTTATTTTCTTTTTCACTTCTCCTCTGACCTTTCTGTATAAAGCCTGATTCTCAGATGTATTTGCAACTTGACATCTGTCATACGCGCTCTTTTTCTGCTTCATCTTACTCTCTATCTGTTTCGTCATCCAGGGAGCCCTGACTTTAGTTGCCTGACCTTTCCCCCTAGTGGGAATGTACCTCGACTGTACCCAAACCATCTCTTCTTTAAAGGCAGCCCATTGTTCGATTACAGTTTTGCCTGCCAATCTTTGATTCCAATTTACCCGGGCCAGATCCGTTCTCATCCCACTGAAATTGGCCTTCCCCCACTCCAGATTGCTCCCTGTCCTTTTCCATAGCTAATCTAAACCTTATGATATTATGATCACTGTTCCCTAAATGTTCCCCGACTGATACTTGCTCCACTTGCCCCACCTCATTCCCCAGAGCCAGATCCAGCAATGCCTCCTTCCTCGTTCGGCCGGAAACGTACTGATCAAGAAAGTTCTCCTGAACACACTTCAGAAAATCTTCCCCCTCTCTGCCCTTTACACAATTACAATCCCAGTCTATATTAGGATAGTGATGTCCCCCATTATCACTACTGTATAGTTCTTGCATCTCTCTGTAATTTCTCTGCAAATTTGCTTCGCTATATCTTTCCCACTATTTGGTGGCCTATAGAATACACCTAGTAGTGTAATGGCACCTCTATTATTTCTTAACTCTAACCATATCGATTCTGTCCTTGACCCCTCCAGGACATTCTCTCTCTCCAGCACTGTAACATTCTCCTTAACCAATACTGCCACCCCACCTCCTATCTTTCCTTCCCTATCTTTCCTGAACACCTTATAACCAGGAATATTTAATACCTAATCCTCCCCTTTTTTGAGCCAGGTCTCAGTTATTGCCACAACATCATATTCCCATGTGGCTATTTGTGCCTGCAGCTCACTTACCTTGTTTACTACGCTTCGTGCGTTCATATACATACACTGTAAACCCATCTTACACCTTCCTGTGTTCTCTCTTAGTTTGAACCCACCTAATACATAGATACATAGATACATAGAAGATAGGAGCAGGAGTAGGCCATCCGGCCCTTCGAGCCTGCTCCGCCATTTAATGAGATCATGGCTGATCCTTCAATTCAGTATCCCGTCCCCGCCTTCTCTCCGTAACCCTTAACCCCTTTTGCCTGTAGAAATATATCTAATTCCCTCTTAAATATATTTAATGAGCTGGCGTGCACTGCCCTCTGTGGCAATGAGTTCCACAGGTTCACCACCCTCTGAGTGAAGAAATTCCCCCTCATTTCTGTCCTAAATGGTTTAGCCCTTATCCTTAAATTATGTCCTCTAGTTCTGTTCTCACCCGCCAAGGGAAACATTCCTTCTGCATCTAGTCTGTCTAGACCTGTCAGAATTTTATACACTTCTATGAGGTCCCCTCTCAATCTTCTAAACTCCAGTGTGTACATCCCTAAACTACATAGTCTCTCCTCATAGGTCAATCCCGCCATTCCTGGTATCAGCCTGGTGAATCGCCGCTGCACCCCCTCCATGGCAAGAACATCTTTCCTCAGATGAGGCGACCAAAACTGTACACAGTACTCGAGGTGTGGTCTCACCAGTGCCCTGTACAGCTGCAGCAAGGTATCCCTGTTCCTGTATTCCAACCCTTTTGCTATGAAGGCCAGCATACCGTTTGCCTTCTTGACCGCCTGTTGCACCTGCATGCTCGCCTTCAGTGACTGGTGTACAAGAACACCCAGGTCTCTCTGTACTTCCCCCTCTCCCAATTTATTGCCATTTAAATAATAATTTGCCCTCCCGTTCCTGCACCCAAGGTGGATAACTTCGCACTTGTCCACATTATAGTGCATCTGCCATTTATCCGCCCAATCACCCAGTCTGTCCAAATCGCTCTGGAGCTTCCTGGTCTCCTCCTCTGAGCCCACCCCCCCTCCTAGTTTAGTGTCGTCTGCAAATTTGGAAATGCTGCATCCGACTCCCTGATCCAGGTCATTAATGTAAATTGTGAACAGCTGGGGACCCAGGACAGATCCCTGTGGTACCCCACTTGTTACTGCCTGCCATTCAGAAAATGAGCCGTTTATTCCAACTCTCTGTTTTCTATCTGACAGCCAGTTCTCTATCCACGTCAATACTTTCCCCTTTATCCCATGAGCTTCAATTTTCCATGCTAATCTTTTATGTGGGACCTTGTCGAAGGCCTTTTGGAAGTCCAGGTACACCACATCTACTGGCTCTCCCCCATCTATTTTACCAGTTACTCCCTCAAAAAATTCCAATAGATTAGTCAAGCACGATTTACCCTTTGTAAATCCATGTTGACTCTGTCCTATCCTGTCCCCATTTGCTAAGTGCTCCGCTATTTCATCCTTAATGATGGACTCCAGCATTTTGCCCACAACTGATGTAAGGCTTACAGGTCTGTAATTACCTGCTTTTTCCCTACCCCCCTTTTTGAATAGTGGGGTAACGTTAGCTACCCTCCAATCCATGGGCACTGTTCCCGAGTCTAATGAATTCTGAAAAATCATACTTAGTGCATCCGCTATCTCTAGGGCCACCTCCTTCAGTACCCTAGGATGCATGTTATCAGGCCCTGGGGATTTGTCCGCCTTCAATCCCTTTAGCTTCCTTAACACCATATCCTTAGAGATATTGATTTGCGTCAGTTCCTCCTTTGCCAATGTCCCTATTTTTCCCGATATCCCAGGGAGGTTTTTTGTGTCTTCCTTCGTAAAGACTGACCCAAAGTATGCATTTAGTTGGTCTGCCATTTCCTTATTTCCCGTTATATATTCCCCCGTATCTGACTGCAATGGACCAACTTTGGTTTTCACCAGTCTTTTCCTCTTGATATACTTATAAAAGCTTTTGGAGTTAGTTTTTATATTTTCCGCCAGCTTGCTTTCGTAAGCTATTTTGCCCCTCTTGATTAAGCCCTTTGTCCTCCTTTGCTCTATCTTAAACTGTTCCCAATCTTCCGCTCTGGCGCTTTTTTTGGCTATTTTATACGCCCTATCTTTGGATTTTATGCTGTCTCTAATTTCCCCTGTTATCCACGGTTGAGTCACCTTTTTAGATTTCCTTTTATGCCAGATTGGTATAAACAATTTTTGCAATTTTGTCATTCTATCTTTAAATGCTTGCCATTGTTTATCTACCTCCAGTCCTCCCAGGAACGTTGTCCAATCAGACCTACTCAGTTCCCGTCTAATGGCATCATAATTCCCCTTGTTTAAATTCAGGACCTTAGTACCTTACTATTTCTTACTTTAGTGCTATCTGCCTCTCCCAATCCTTTGAGCACTTTATTTCCCCTTTCTAATGTTACATCCTAGTGCCCATCCCCCTGCCAAATTAGTTTAAACCCTCCCAACAGCACGAGCAAACCCCCCACGAGGACATTGGTCCCGGCTCTGTTGAGGTGCAACCCGTCCAGCCTGTACAGGTCCCACCTCCCCCAGAACTGGTCCCAATGCCCCAGGAATCTAAAGCCCTCATTCCTGCACCATCTCTCCAGCCACGCATTCAACTGCGCTCTCCTATTCCTGGACTCACTAGCACGTGGCACCGGGAGTAATCCGGAGATTACTACCTTTGAGGTCCTGCTTTTTAATCTCTTTCCTAGCTCCCTAAAATCTGCCTGCAGGACCTCATCCCTCTTTCTACCTATGTTGTTGGTACCGATATGGACCACGACCTCTGGCTGTTCACCCTCCCCCCTCAGAATGTTCTGCAGCCGTTCAGTGACATCCTTAACCCTGGCACCAGGGAGGCAACATACCATCCTGGAGTCACATCTGCGGCCGCAGAAACGCCTGTCTGCTCCCCTAACTATCGAATCCCCGACCACTATTGCTCTTCCACTCTTTTTCCTCCCCCCCTGTACAGCTGAGCCACCAGTGGTGCTGTGGACTTGACTCTGGCTGCACTCCCCAGAGGAACCATCGCCCCCACTCAGAACAGAATACTAGTTGGAGAGCACGATGCACTCAGGGGACTCCTGCACTACCTACCTGGTCCTCCTTGTCTGTCTGGTGGTCACCCATTCCCTCTCTGCCTGCACACTCTTACGCTGCGGGGTGACCACCTCATGAAACGTGCTGTCCACGAAGCTCTCAGCCTCGCGGATGCTCCACAGTGACGCCAGCTGCTGCTCAAGCTCCGAAAACCGGAGCTCGAGCTCCTCCAGCTGACGAGACCTCCTGCACACGTGGTTATCCAGGAGATGGGAAGGCTCCTGGAGTTCCTCCTCACTGCTTACTACAGCGCCAATGAATGGGCCCATCAGCTGTTATTGAGTTTGATTTGGGCGGTGTGAATCTGAAGCCTGGCGGTGAGCCGTTCCTGGAGTGGGCCTTGCTGCCTCAGCTACGGACACAGCCCTGAGTGGCTGCCAGTTAGCAGCAGCGTGTTGGGAGAGTGCTCTAGTGTTGACTCTTGGTAATAACTGTGGTACAAATACCACTGGAGGTGTAACGGATACTGTCGCGCCCGGGGTGTGTGCACTTATCACCGCAAGACACCCGTCACAATAACCACCTGAGAACGTCTCTCCTGGAGTTCCACAGACAGAGAGCCGGCCATCCAGCAATGTGACAATAGTAATGGAGCAGGAGAGAGGCCGAATCGTACAGCCGGCACAGTGTCAGTGCTCTGGGCCCACTATCAGTGCTCTGGGTTCAGTATCAGTGCTCTGGGTTCAGTATCAGTGCTCTGGGCTCAGTATCAGTGCTCTGGGCTCAGTATCAGTGCTCTGGGTTCAGTATCAGTGCTCTGGGTTCAGTATCAGTGCTCTAGAACATAGAACATAGAACACAGAACAGTACAGCACAGTACAGGCCCTTCGGCCCTCGATGTTGTGCCGAGCATTGTCCGAGACCAAGATCAAGCTATCACACTCCCTATCACTCTGGTGTGCTCCATGTGCTTATCCAATAACCGCTTGAAAGTTCCTAAAGTGTCTGACTCCACTATCACAGCAGGCAGTCCATTCCACACCCCAACCACTCTCTGAGTAAAGAATCTACCTCGGACATCCCTTCTATATCTCCCCCCATGCACCTTATAGTTATGCCCCCTTGTAACAGCTGCCTCTACCCGAGGAAATAGTCTCTGAACATCCACTCTATCTATCCCCCTCATCATCTTATAAACCTCTATTAAGTCGCCTCTCATCCTCCTCCGCTCTAAAGAGAAAAGCCCCAACTCCCTCAATCTTTCCTCATAAGACCTCCCCCGCAAACTAGGCAGCATCCTGGTAAATCTCCTTTGCACTCTTTCCAATGCTTCTACGTCCTTCCTATAGTGAGGTGACCAGAACTGCACACAATATTCCAAATGTGGTCTCACCAAGGTCCTGTACAGTTGCAGCATAACCTCACGGTTCTTAAACTCAAACCCTCTGTTAATAAACGCTAACACACCATAGGCCTTCTTTAATGCTCTATCCACTTGAGTGGCAACCTTCAGAGATCTGTGGATATGAACCCCCAGATCCCTCTGCTCCTCCACGTTCCTCAGAACCCTGCCGTTGACCCTGTAATCCTTATTCAAATTTGCCCTACCAAAATGAATCACCTCGCACTTATCAGGGTTAAATTCCATCTGCCATTTTTCGGCCCAGCTCTGCATCCTATCAATGTCTCTTTGCAGCCTACAACTGCCCTCCACCTCATCCACTACTCCACCAATCTTGGTGTCATCAGCAAATTTACTGATCCACCCTTCAGTCCCCTCCTCCAAGTCATTGATAAAAATCACAAACAGCAGAGGACCCAGCACCGACCCCTGTGGCACACCGCTGGTAACTGGTCTCCAGTCCGAAAATGTTCCATCCACCACCACCCTCTGCCTTCTATGAGTTAGCCAGTTACTTATCCAATCGGCCAAATTTCCCTCTATCCCACAACTCCTTACTTTCTTCATGAGACGACCATGGGGAACCTTATCAAACGCCTTACTGAAATCCATGTATACGACATCAACTGCTCTACCTTCATCTACACACTTAGTTACCTCCTCAAAGAATTCAATCAAATTTGTTAGGCAAGACTTACCCTTCACGAATCCGTGTTGACTATCCCTGATTAAGTTGCCCCTTTCCAAATGGTCATAAATCCTATCCCTCAGGACCTTTTCCATTATCTTACCAACCACCGAAGTAAGACTAACCGGCTTATAATTACCAGGGTCATTCCTATTTCCTTTCTTGAAGAGAGGAACAACATTCGCCACTCTCCAGTCCTCTGGCACCATCCCCGTGGACAGTGAGGACCCAAAGATCAAAGCCAGAGGCTCTGCAATCTCCTCCCTTGCCTCCCAAAGAATCCTAGGATATATCCCATCTGGCCCAGGGGACTTATCGACCCTCAGGTTCTTCAAAATTGCTAAAACATCTTCCCTCAGAACATCTACCACCTCCAGCCTATCCACCTTTATCACACTCTCATCCTCAAGAACATGGCCCCTCTCCTCGGTGAACACTGACGAAAAGTATTCATTCATCACCTCTCCTATCTCTTCTGACTCCATGCACAAGTTCCCACTACTGTCCTTGACCGGCCCTACCCTCACCCTGGTCATTCTTTTATTTCTCACATAAGAGTAAAAAGCCTTGGGATTTTTCTTGATCCGACCCGCCAAGGACTTCTCATGCCCCCTCCTAGCTCTCCTAAGCTCTTTTTTTAGCTCATTCCTTGCTACCTTGTACCCCTCAATCGACCCAACTGAACCTTGTTTTCTCATCCTTACATACGCTTCCTTTTTCCTCTTGACTAGACATTCAACCTCTTTTGTGAACCATGGTTCTCTCACTCGGCCATTTCCTCCCTGCCTGACAGGGACATACCTATCAAGGACACGCAGTAATTGCTCCATGAAAAAGCTCCACTTTTCGTTTGTGCCTTTCCCTGATAGTTTCTGTTCCCATCTTATACTCCCTAATTCTTGCCTAATCGCATCATAATTACCCCTCCCCCAATTATAAACCCTGCCCTGCCGTATGGCCCTATCCCTCTCCATTGCAATAGTGAAAGTTACCGAATTGTGGTCACTATCTCCAAAGTGCTCTCCCACATACAAATCAAACACTTGGCCCGGTTCATTACCCAGTACCAAATCCAACGTGGCCCCACCTCTTGTCGGCCTATCCACATATTGTGTCAGGAAACCCTCCTGCACACACTGTGCAAAAACTATCCCATCCGAACTGTTTGACCTATAAAGGTTCCAATCAATATTTGGAAAGTTGAAGTCACCCATGACAACTACTCTGTGACCTCCACACCTATTCATAATCTGCTTTGCAATTTCTTCCTCCACATCTTTATTACTATTTGGGGGTCTGTAGAAAACTCCTAACAACGTGACCGCTCCTTTCCTATTTCTAACTTCAGCCCATATTACCTCAGACGGCAGATCCCCCTCGAACTGCCTTTCTGCCGCTGTTAAACTATCCTTGATTAACAATGCTACTCCCCCACCTTTCTTACCAACTTCCCTACTCTTACTGAAACATCTATACCCCGGAACTTCCAACAACCATTCCTGTCCCTGTTCTAACCATGTCTCCGTAATGGCCACCACATCGTAGTCCCAAGTACCAATCCACGCTCCAAGTTCTCCTACCTTATTCCGGATGCTCCTTGCATTGAAGTAGACACACTTCAGTGCTCTGGGCTCAGTATCAGTGCTCCGGGCTCAGTATCAGTGCTCTGGGTCAGTATCAGTGCTCTGGGTTCAGTATCAGTGCTCTGGGCCCAGTATCAGTGCTCTGGGCTCAGTATCAGTGCTCTGGGTTCAGTATCAGTGCTCTGGGTTCAGTATCAGTGCTCTGGGTTCAGTATCAGTGCTCTGGGTTCAGTATCAGTGCTCTGTGTTCAGTATCAGTGCTCTGGGCCCAGTATCAGTGCTCTGGGTTCAGTATCAGTGCTCTGGGTTCAGTATCCGTGCTCTGGGTTCAGTATCAGTGCTCTGGGCTCAGTATCAGTGCTCTGGGTTCAGTATCAGTGCTCTGGGCCCAGTATCAGTGCTCTGGGTTCAGTATCAGTGCTCTGGGTTCAGTATCAGTGCTCTGGGTTCAGTATCAGTGCTCTGGGCCCAGTATCAGTGCTCTGGGTTCAGTATCAGTGCTCTGGGTTCAGTATCAGTGCTCTGGGTTCAGTATCAGTGCTCTGGGTTCAGTATCAGTGCTCTGGGCCCAGTATCAGTGCTCTGGGTTCAGTATCAGTGCTCTGGGTTCAGTATCAGTGCTCTGGGCCCAGTATCAGTGCTCTGGGTTCAGTATCAGTGCTCTGGGTTCAGTATCAGTGCTCTGGGTTCAGTATCAGTGCTCTGGGTTCAGTATCAGTGCTCTGGGCTCAGTATCAGTGCTCTGCGTTCAGTATCAGTGCTCTGGGTTCAGTATCAGTGCTGTGGGCCTAGTATCAGTGCTCTGGGTTCAGTATCAGTGCTCTGGGTTCAGTATCAGTGCTCCGGGTTCAGTATCAGTGCTCTGGGTTCAGTATCAGTGCTCTGGGTTCAGTATCAGTGCTCTGGGTTCAGTATCAGTGCTCTGGGTTCAGTATCAGTGCTCCGGGTTCAGTATCAGTGCTCTGGGTTCAGTATCAGTGCTCTGGGTTCAGTATCAGTGCTCTGGGTTCAGTATCAGTGCTCTGGGTTCAGTATCAGTGCTCTGGGTTCAGTATCAGTGCTCCGGGTTCAGTATCAGTGCTCTGGGTTCAGTATCAGTGCTCTGGGTTCAGTATCAGTGCTCTGGGTTCAGTATCAGTGCTCTGGGTTCAGTATCAGTGCTCTGGGCCCAGTATCAGTGCTCTGGGCCCAGTATCAGTGCTCTGGGTTCAGTATCAGTGCTCTGGGTTCAGTATCAGTGCTCTGGGTTCAGTATCAGTGCTCTGGGTTCAGTATCAGTGCTCTGGGCCCAGTATCAGTGCTCTGGGTTCAGTATCAGTGATCTGGGCCCAGTATCAGTGCTCTGGGTTCAGTATCAGTGCTCTGGGTTCAGTATCAGTGCTCTGGGTTCTGTATCAGTGCTCTGGGTTCAGTATCAGTGCTCTGGGTTCAGTATCAGTGCTCTGGGCCCAGTATCAGTGCTCTGGGTTCAGTATCAGTGATCTGGGCCCAGTATCAGTGCTCTGGGTTCAGTATCAGTGCTCTGGGTTCAGTATCAGTGCTCTGGGTTCAGTATCAGTGCTCTGGGTTCAGTATCAGTGATCTGGGCCCAGTATCAGTGCTCTGGGTTCAGTATCAGTGCTCTGGGTTCTGTATCAGTGCTCTGGGTTCAGTATCAGTGCTCTGGGTTCAGTATCAGTGCTCCGGGCCCAGTATCAGTGCTCTGGGCCCAGTATCAGTGCTCTGGGTTCAGTATCAGTGCTCTGGGTTCAGTTTCAGTGATCTGGGTTCAGTATCAGTGCTCTGGGCTCAGTATCAGTGATCTGGGTTCAGTATCAGTGCTCTGGGTTCAGTATCAGTGCTCTGGGTTCAGTATCAGTGCTCTGGGCCCAGTATCAGTGCTGTGGGCCCAGTATCAGTGCTCCGGGCCCAGTATCAGTGCTCTGGGCCCAGTATCAGTGCTCTGGGTTCAGTATCAGTGCTCCGGGCCCAGTATCAGTGCTCCGGGCCCAGTATCAGTGCTCTGGGCCCAGTATCAGTGCTCTGGGTTCAGTATCAGTGCTCTGGGCCCAGTATCAGTGCTCTGGGTTCAGTATCAGTGCTCTGGGTTCAGTATCAGTGCTCTGGGCCCAGTATCAGTGCTCTGGGTTCAGTATCAGTTCTCTGGGTTCAGTATCAGTGCTCCGGGCCCAGTATCAGTGCTCTGGGTTCAGTATCAGTGCTCTGGGTTCAGTTTCAGTGATCTGGGTTCAGTATCAGTGCTCTGGGCTCAGTATCAGTGATCTGGGTTCAGTATCAGTGCTCTGGGTTCAGTATCAGTGCTCTGGGTTCAGTATCAGTGCTCTGGCCCAGTATCAGTGCTGTGGGCCCAGTATCAGTGCTCCGGGCCCAGTATCAGTGCTCTGGGCCCAGTATCAGTGCTCTGGGTTCAGTATCAGTGCTCCGGGCCCAGTATCAGTGCTCTGGGCCCAGTATCAGTGCTCTGGGTTCAGTATCAGTGCTCTGGGTTCAGTATCAGTGCTCTGGGTTCAGTATCAGTGCGCTGGGTTCAGTATCAGTGCTCTGGGCTCAGTATCAGTGCTCTGGGTTCAGTATCAGTGCTCCGGGCCCAGTATCAGTGCTCTGGGCCCAGTATCAGTGCTCTGGGTTCAGTATCAGTGCTCTGGGTTCAGTATCAGTGCTCTGGGTTCAGTATCAGTGCTCTGGGTTCAGTATCAGTGCTCTGGGTTCAGTATCAGTGCTCCGGGCCCAGTATCAGTGCTCTGGGCCAGTATCAGTGCTCTGGGTTCAGCATCAGTGCTCTGGGTTCAGTATCAGTGCTGTGGGCCTATATCAGTGCTCTGGGCCCAGTATCAGTGCTCTGGTTCAGTATCATGCTCTGGCCCAGTATCAGTGCTCTGGGTTCAGTATCAGTGCTCTGGGTTCAGTATCAGTGCTCTGGGTTCAGTATCAGTGCTGTGGCCTAGTATCAGTGCTCTGGGCCCAGTATCAGTGCTCTGGGTTCAGTATCAGTGCTCTGGGCCCAGTATCAGTGCTCTGGGCCCAGTATCAGTGCTCTGGGCCCAGTATCAGTGCTCTGGGTTCAGTATCAGTGCTCTGGGCCCAGTATCAGTGCTCTGGGCCCAGTATCAGTGCTCTGGGTTCAGTATCAGTGCTCTGGGTTCAGTATCAGTGCTCTGGGTTCAGTATCAGTGCTCTGGGTTCAGTATCAGTGCTCTGGGTTCAGTATCTGTGCTCTGGGCTCAGTATCAGTGCTCTGGGTTCAGTATCAGTGCTCTGGGCCCATTATCAGTGCTCTGGGCCCAGTATAAGTGCTCTGGGCCCAGTATCAGTGCTCTGGGTTCAGTATCAGTGCTCTGGGTTCAGTATCAGTGCTCTGGGCCCAGTATCAGTGCTCTGGGCCCAGTATCAGTGCTCTGGGCCCAGTATCAGTGCTCTGGGTTCAGTATCAGTGCTCTGGGCCCAGTATCAGTGCTCTGGGCCCAGAATCAGTGCTCTGGGTTCAGTATCAGTGCTCTGCGTTCAGTATCAGTGCTCTGGGTTCAGTATCAGTGCTCTGGGCCCAGTATCAGTGCTCTGGGTTCAGTATCAGTGCTCTGGGCCCAGTATCAGTGCTCTGGGCCCAGTATCAGTGCTCTGGGCCCAGTATCAGTGCTCTGGGTTCAGTATCAGTGCTCTGCGTTCAGTATCAGTGCTCTGGGCCCAGTATCAGTGCTCTGGGCCCAGTATCAGTGCTCTGGGCCCAGTATCAGTGCTCTGGGTTCAGTATCAGTGCTCTGCGTTCAGTATCAGTGCTCTGGGTTCAGTATCAGTGCTCTGGGCCCAGTATCAGTGCTCTGGGTTCAGTATCAGTGCTCTGGGCCCAGTATCAGTGCTCTGGGTTCAGTATCAGTGCTCTGGGCCCAGTATCAGTGCTCTGCGTTCAGTATCAGTGCTCTGGGTTCAGTATCAGTGCTCTGGGCCCAGTATCAGTGCTCTGGGCCCAGTATCAGTGCTCTGCGTTCAGTATCAGTGCTCTGGGTTCAGTATCAGTGCTCTGGGTTCAGTATCAGTGCTCTGGGCCCAGTATCAGTGCTCTGGGTTCAGTATCAGTGCTCTGGGCCCATTATCAGTGCTCTGGGCCCAGTATAAGTGCTCTGGGCTCAGTATCAGTGCTCTGGGTTCAGTATCAGTGCTCTTGGTTCAGTATCTGTGTTCTGGGTTCAGTATCAGTGCTCTGGGTTCAGTATCAGTGCTCTGGGTTCAGTATCAGTGCTCTGGGTTCAGTATCAGTGCTCTGGGTTCAGTATCAGTGCTCTGGGCCCAGTATCAGTGCTCTGGGCTCAGTATCAGTGCTCTGGGCCCAGTATCAGTGCTCTGGGCCCAGTATCAGTGCTCTGGGTTCAGTATCAGTGCTCTGGGCCCAGTATCAGTGCTCTGGGTTCAGTATCAGTGCTCTGGGTCCAGTATCAGTGCTCTGGGCCCAGTATCAGTGCTCTGGGTTCAGTATCAGTGCTCTGGGCCCAGTATCAGTGCTCTGGGCTCAGTATCAGTGCTCTGGGCTCAGTATCAGTGCTCTGGGCCCAGTATCAGTGTTCTGGGTTCAGTATCAGTGCTCTGGGTTCAGTATCAGTGCTCTGGGCTCAGTATCAGTGTTCTGGGTTCAGTATCAGTGCTCTGGGTTCAGTATCAGTGCTCTGGGTTCAGTATCAGTGCTCTGGGTTCAGTATCAGTGCTCTGGGTTCAGTATCAGTGCTCTGGGTTCAGTATCAGTGCTCTGGGCTCAGTATCAGTGCTCTGGGCTCAGTATCAGTGCTCTGGGCCCAGTATAAGTGCTCTGGGCTCAGTATCAGTGCTCTGGGCTCAGTATCAGTGCTCTTGGTTCAGTATCAGTGCTCTGGGTTCAGTATCAGTGCTCTGGTTCAGTATCAGTGCTCTGGGCCCAGTATCAGTGCTCTGGGTTCAGTATCAGTGCTCTGGGTTCAGCATCAGTGCTCTGGGTTCAGTATCAGTGCTCTGGGCCCAGTATCAGTGCTCTGGGCCCAGTATCAGTGCTCTGGGCTCAGTATCAGTGCTCTGGGCTCAGTATCAGTGCTCTGGGCCCAGTATAAGTGCTCTGGGCTCAGTATCAGTGCTCTGGGCTCAGTATCAGTGCTCTTGGTTCAGTATCAGTGCTCTGGGTTCAGCATCAGTGCTCTGGGCCCAGTATCAGTGCTCTGGGTTCAGTATCAGTGCTCTGGGTTCAGTATCAGTGCTCTGGGTTCAGTATCAGTGCTCTGGGCCCAGTATCAGTGCTCTGGGTTCAGTATCAGTGCTCTGGGCCAGTATCAGTGCTCTGGGCCCAGTATCAGTGCTCTGGGCCCAGTATCAGTGCTCTGGGTTCAGTATCAGTGCTCTGGGTTCAGTATCTGTGTTCTGGGTTCAGTATCAGTGCTCTGGGCCCAGTATCAGTGCTCTGGGTTCAGTATCAGTGCTCTGGGCCAGTATCAGTGCTCTGGGCCCAGTATCAGTGCTCTGGGTTCAGTATCAGTGCTCTGGGCCCAGTATCAGTGCTGTGGGCCTAGTATCAGTGCTCTGGGTTCAGTATCAGTGCTCTGGGCCCAGTATCAGTGCTCTGGGCCCAGTATCAGTGCTCTGGGTTCAGTATCAGTGCTCTGGGTTCAGTATCAGTGCTCTGGGTTCAGTATCAGTGCTCTGGGCTCAGTATCAGTGCTCTGGGTTCAGTATCAGTGCTCTGGACCCAGTATCAATGCTCTGGGTTCAGTATCAGTGCTCTGGACCCAGTATCAATGCTCTGGGTTCAGTATCCGTGCTCTGGGTTCAGTATCAGTGCTCTGGACCCAGTATCAATGCTCTGGGTTCAGTATCAGTGCTCTGGGCCCAGTATCAGTGCTCTGGGTTCAGTATCAGTGCTCTGGTTCAGTATCAGTGCTCTGGGTTCAGTATCAGTGCTCTGGGTTCAGTATCAGTGCTCTGGGTTCAGTATCAGTGCTCTGGGTTCAGTATCAGTGCTCTGGGTTCAGTATCAGTGCTCTGGGTTCAGTATCAGTGCTCTGGGTTCAGTATCAGTGCTCTGGGTTCAGTATCAGTGCTCTGGGTTCAGTATCAGTGCTCTGGGTTCAGTATCAGTGCTCTGGGTTCAGTATCAGTGCTCTGGGTTCAGTATCAGTGCTCTGGGCCCAGTATCAGTGCTCTGGGTTCAGTATCAGTGCTCTGGGTCCAGTATCAGTGCTCTGGGCCAGTATCAGTGCTCTGGGCCAGTATCAGTGCTCTGGGTTCAGTATCAGTGCTCTGGGTTCAGTATCAGTGCTCTGGGCTCAGTATCAGTGCTCTGGGTTCAGTATCAGTGCTCTGGGTCCAGTATCAGTGCTCTGGGTTCAGTATCAGTGCTCTGGGCCCAGTATCAGTGCTCTGGGTTCAGTATCAGTGCTCTGGGCCCAGTATCAGTGCTCTGGGCTCAGTATCAGTGCTCTGGGTTCAGTATCAGTGCTCTGGGTTCAGTATCAGTGCTCTGGGTTCAGTATCAGTGCTCTGGGTTCAGTATCAGTGCTCTGGTTCAGTATCAGTGCTCTGGGCTCAGTATCAGTGCTCTGGGTTCAGTATCAGTGCTCTGGGCTCAGTATCAGTGCTCTGGGCCCAGTATCAGTGCTCTGGGCTCAGTATCAGTGCTCTGGGTTCAGTATCAGTGCTCTGGGCCCAGTATCAGTGCTCTGGGCCCAGTATCAGTGCTCTGGGTTCAGTATCAGTGCTCTGGGTTCAGTATCAGTGCTCTGGGCCCAGTATCAGTGCTCTGGGTTCAGTATCAGTGCTCTGGGTTCAGTATCAGTGCTCTGGCCCAGTATCAGTGCTCTGGGTTCAGTATCAGTGCTCTGGGTTCAGTATCAGTGCTCTGGGTTCAGTATCAGTGCTCTGGGCCCAGTATCAGTGCTCTGGGTTCAGTATCAGTGCTCTGGGCCCAGTATCAGTGCTCTGGGCCCAGTATCAGTGCTCTGGGTTCAGTATCAGTGCTCTGGGCCCAGTATCAGTGCTCTGGGCTCAGTATCAGTGCTCTGGGTTCAGTATCAGTGCTCTGGGCCCAGTATCAGTGCTCTGGGTTCAGTATCAGTGCTCTGGGTTCAGTATCAGTGCTCTGGGTTCAGTATCAGTGCTCTGGGTTCAGTATCAGTGCTCTGGGTTCAGTATCAGTGCTCTGGGCCCAGTATCAGTGCTCTGGGTTCAGTATCAGTGCTCTGGGCCCAGTATCAGTGTTCTGGGTTCAGTATCAGTGCTCTGGGTTCAGTATCAGTGCTCTGGGCCCAGTATCAGTGCTCTGGGCTCAGTATCAGTGCTCTGGGTTCAGTATCAGTGCTCTGGGTTCAGTATCAGTGCTCTGGGTTCAGTATCAGTGCTCTGGGTTCAGTATCAGTGCTCTGGGTTCAGTATCAGTGCTCTGGGCCCAGTATCAGTGCTCTGGGCCCAGTATCAGTGCTCTGGGTTCAGTATCAGTGCTCTGGGCCCAGTATCAGTGCACTGGGTTCAGTATCAGTGCTCTGGGCTCAGTATCAGTGCTCTGGGCTCAGTATCAGTGCTCTGGGCTCAGTATCAGTGCTCTGGGTTCAGTATCAGTGCTCTGGGCTCAGTATCAGTGCTCTGGGGCCCAGTATCAGTGCTCTGGGCCCAGTATCAGTGCTCTGGGCCTCAGTATCAGTGCTCTGGGCTCAGTATCAGTGCTCTGGGCTCAGTATCAGTGCTCTGGGTCAGTATCAGTGCTCTGGGTTCAGTATCAGTGCTCTGGGTTCAGTATCAGTGCTCTGGTTCAGTATCAGTGCTCTGGGTCAGTATCAGTGCTCTGGGTTCAGTATCAGTGCTCTGGGCCCAGTATCAGTGCTCTGGGTTCAGTATCAGTGCTCTGGGTTCAGTATCAGTGCTCTGGGTCAGTATCAGTGCTCTGGGCTCAGTATCAGTGCTCTGGGTCAGTATCAGTGCTCTGGGCTCCAGTATCAGTGCTCTGGGTTCAGTATCAGTGCTCTGGGCCAGTATCAGTGCTCTGGGTCATTATCAGTGCTCTGGGCCCAGTATCAGTGCTCTGGGCTTCAGTATCATGTGCTCCTGCCTGGTCAGTATCAGTGCTCTGGGTCAGTATCAGTGCTCTGGGTTCAGTATCAGTGCTCTGGGTCAGTATCAGTGCTCTGGGTTCCAGTATCAGTGCTCTGGGTTCAGTATCAGAGTGCTCTCGGGCCCAGTATCAGTGCTCTGGGCCCCAGTATCAGTGCTCTGGTTCAGTATCAGTGCTCTGGGCCCAGTATCAGTGCTCTGGGCTTCCAGTATCAGTGCTCTGGGTTCAGTATCAGTGCTCTGGGCCCAGTATCAGTGCTCTGGGCTCAGTATCAGTGCTCTGGGTTCAGTTCAGTGCCTCTGGGCCCAGTATCAGTGCTCCTGGGTTCAGTATCAGTGCTCTGGGCCCAGTATCAGTGCTCTGGGTCAGTATCAGTGCTCTGGGCTCAGTATCAGTGCTCTGGGTTCAGTATCAGTGCTCTGGGTTCAGTATCAGTGCTCTGGGTTCAGTATCATGCTCTGGGTTCAGTATCAGTGCTGTGGGCCCAGTATCAGTGCTCTGGGCCCAGTATCAGTGCTCTGGGTTCAGTATCAGTGCTCTGGCCCAGTATCAGTGCTCTGGGTTCAGTATCAGTGCTCTGGGTTCAGTATCAGTGCTCTGGGCCCAGTATCAGTGCTCTGGGTTTCAGTATCAGTGCTCTGGGTTCAGTATCAGTGCTCTGGGCCCAGTTCAGTGCTCTGGTTCAGTATCAGTGCTCTGGGTTCAGTATCAGTGCTCTGGGTTCAGTATCAGTGCTCTGGGCCCAGTATCAGTGCTCTGGTTCAGTATCAGTGCTCTGGGTTCAGTATCAGTGCTCTGGGTTCAGTATCAGTGCTCTGGTTCAGTATCAGTGCTCTGGGCCCAGTATCAGTGCTCTGTGTTCAGTATCAGTGCTCTGGGCTCAGTATCAGTGCTCTGGGCTCAGTATCAGTGCTCTGGGTTCAGTATCAGTGCTCTGCCAGTATCAGTGCTCTGGGCCAGTATCAGTGCTCTGGGCCTCAGTATCAGTGCTCTGGGTTCAGTATCAGTGGCTCTGGGGCTTCAGTATCAGTGCTCTGGGGCTCAGTATCGTGCTCTGGGCTCAGTATCAGTGCTCTGGGGTTCAGTATCAGTGCTCTGGTTCAGTATCAGTGCTCTGGGTTCAGTATCAGTGCTCTTGGGTCAGTATCAGTGCTCTGGGTCAGTATCAGTGCTCTGGGCCCAGTATCAGTGCTCTGGTTCAGTTATCAGTGCGCTGGGCTCAGTATAAGTGCTCTGGGTTCAGTATCAGTGCTCGGTGGGTTCAGTATCAGTGCTCTGTGCAGTTTCAGTGATCTGGGACCTGTAGCTGCTCGGGGTCAGTATCAGTGGCTTCTGGGGTTCAGTATCAGTGCTCTGGGCCCAGTATCAGTGCTCTGAGGTTCAGTGATCAGTGCTTCTGGTTCCAGTATCAGTGCCTGGGCCCAGTATCAGTGCTCTTGGGATCAGTATTCAGCGCTCTGGGCCCGAGTATCAGTGCTCTGGCTCAGTATCAGTGGCTTCTGGGCTCAGTTCAGTGCTCTGGGCTCAGTATCAGTGCACTGGTTAGTATCAGGCTCGGGTCAGTATCAGTTGCTCTGGGTTCAGTATCAGTGCTCTGGTTCAGTGTCAGTGCTCTGGGCCCACTATCATGGCTCTGGGTTCAGTATCAGTGCTCTGGCCCAGTATCAGTGCTCTGGTTCAGTATCAGTGCTCTGGGCCCAGTATCAGTGCTCTGGGTTCAGTATCAGTGCTCTGGGCCCAGTATCAGTGCTCTGGGCCAGTAAAAGTGCTCTGGGTCCAGTATCAGTGCTCTGGGTTCAGTATCAGTGCTCTGGTTTCAGTATCAGTGCTATGGGTTCAGTATCAGTGCTCTGGGTTCAGTATCAGTGCTCTGGGTTCAGTATCAGTGCTCTGGGCCCAGTATCAGTGCTCTGGTCTCAGTATCAGTGCTCAGGGTTCAGTATCAGTGCTCTGGGTTCAGTATCAGTGCTCTGGGCCCAGTATCAGTGCTCTGGACCTAGTATCAGTGCTCTGGGTTCAGTATCAGTGCTCTGGACCTAGTATCAGTGCTCTGGGCTCAGTATCAGTGATCTGGGTTCAGTATCAGTGCTCTGGGTTCAGTATCAGTGCTCTGGGTTCAGTATCAGTGCTCTGGTTCAGACCCAGTATCAGTGCTCTGGGCCCAGTATCAGTGCTCTGGGCCCAGTATCAGTGCTCTGGGTTCAGTATCAGTGCTCTGGGCCCAGTATCAGTGCTCTGGGTTCAGTATCAGTGCTCTGGGCTCAGTATCAGTGCTCTGGGTTCAGTATCAGTGCCTCTGGCCCAGTATCAGTGCTCTGGGGTCAGTATCAGTGCCTCGGGTTCAGTATCAGTGCTCTGGGTTCATTATCAGTGCTCTGGGTTCCGTATCAGTGCTCTGGGCTCAGTATCAGTGCTCTGCCCTAGTATCAGTGCTCTGGGTTCAGTATCAGTGCTCTGGGCCAGTATCAGTGCTCTGGGCTCCAGTATCAGTGCTCTGGAGCTCAGTCTCAGTGCTCTGGGCCCAGTATCAGTGCTCTGGGTTCAGTATCAGTGCTTGGGCCCAGTATCAGTGCTCTGGGGGGGCCAGTATCAGTGCTCTGGGTTCAGTATCAGTGCTCTGGTTCAGTATCAGTGCTCTGGGCCCAGTATCAGTGCTCTGGTTCAGTATCAGTGCTCTGGGCTCAGTATCAGTGCTCTGGGTTCAGTATCGGTGCTCTGGGCTCAGTATCAGTGCTCTGGGCCCAGTATCAGTGCTCTGGGCCCAGTATCAGTGCTCTGGGTTCAGTATCAGTGCTCTGGGCCCAGTATCAGTGCTCTGGGTTCAGTATCAGTGCTCTGGGCCCAGTATCAGTGCTCTGGGTTCAGTATCAGTGCTCTGGGCCCAGTATCAGTGCTCTGGGTTCAGTATCAGTGCTCTGGGTTCAGTATCAGTGCTCTGGGCTCAGTATCAGTGCTCTGGGCCCAGTATCAGTGCTCTGGGCCCAGTATCAGTGCTCTGGGTTCAGTATCAGTGCTCTGGGTTCAGTATCAGTGCTCTGGTTCAGTATCAGTGCTCTGGGCTCAGTATCAGTGCTCTGGGTTCAGTATCAGTGCTCTGGGCTCAGTATCA
>JASTWF010000418.1:0-71243 GCA_030390025.1 Squalus acanthias
GTGAAGGAGATGTTCCTGGGGTGAAATCCGACTGCCTGACACCCCAATGTGGCCGTCCCGTTAGTGTCCATTTCATCGTAGGTGGGGGGTAGGACGTAGACGCTGGGAACCGTAGGGTATCGGGCTGGAGATCCACCGGAGAGAGAACGGAATGAAGGCATTAGTGGGCGGTGAGAGATCAGGCCCACCTTGGAGCCCCCCAGTTAATCACCCCCCCAGACTGGGGGCAACAGCGAGATCAGCCCCTCACACAGAGTCCCCCAGTTAATCGCCCCCCAGACTGGGGGTAACAGTGAGATCAGCCCCTCACTCAGAGCCCCCCAGTTAATCGCCCCCCAGACTGGGGGCAACAGTGAGATCAGCCCCTCACTCAGAGCCCCCCAGTTAATCGCCCCCCAGTCTAGGGGGAACAGCGAGATCAGCCCCTCACTCAGAGCCCCCCAGTTAATCGCCCCCCAGACTGGGGGGAAGAGCGAGATCAGCCCCTCATAGAGTCAGAGAGTCATAGAGTTAAACAGCCCAGAAAGAGGCCCTTCGGCCCATCGTGTCCGCGCCGGCCATCAAGCCCTGTCTATTCTAATCCCAGTTTCCAGCACTTGGTCCGTAGCCTTGTATGCTATGGCGTTTCAAGTGCTCATCTAAATGCTTCTTGAATGTTGTGAGGGTTCCTGCCTCTACCACCCTTTCAGGCAGTGAGTTCCTGATTCCAACCACCCTCTGGGTGAAAAAGTTTTTCCTCAAATCCCCACTAAACCTCCTGCCCCTTACCTTGAAACTATGCCCCCTGGTTATTGACCCCTCTACTAAGGGCAAATGTTCCTTTCTATCTACCCTATCTATGCCCCTCATAATTTTGTTCACCTCAATCAGGTCCCCCCTCAGCCTTCTCTGCTCTAAGGAAAACAACCCCAGCCTGTCCAGTCTCTCTTCATAGCTGAAGCGCTCCAGCCCAGTTAACATCCTGGTGAATCTCCTCTGCACCCTCTCCAATGCAATCACATCCCTCCTATAGTGTGGCGAGCAGAACTGCACACAGTATTCCAGCTGTGGCCTAACTAGCGTTTTGTACAGCTCCATCATAACCTCCCTGCTCTTATATTCTATGCCTCGGCTAATGATGACAAGTATCCCATATGCCTATTTAACCACCTTATCTACCTGTCCTGCTGCCTTCAGGGATCTATGTACATGCACACCAAGGTCCCTCTGATCCTCTGTCCTTCCTAGGGTCCTACCATTCATTGTGTATTCCCTTGCCTTGTTAGTCCTCCCAAAATGCATCACCTCACACTTTTCAGGGTTAAATTCCATTTGTCACTGTTCTGCCCATCTGACCAACCCGTCTATATCGTCCTGTAGCCTGAGGCTTCCCTCCTCGATATTTACCACCCCACCAATTTTCATGTCATCTGCGAACTTACTGATCATACCTCCTACATTCATATCTAAATCATTAATGTACACTACAAACAGCAAAGGACCCAGCACCGATCCCTGCGGTACACCACTGGACACAGGCTTCCAGTCACAAAAACAACCTTCGACCATCATCCTCTGCCTCCTGCCACTAAGCCAATTTTGGATCCAATGTGCCAAGTTGCCCTGGATCCCACGGGCTCTTATCTTCTTGACCAGTCTCCCATGCGGGACCTTTTCAAAAGCCTTACTGAAGTCCATGTGGACCACATCAACTGCACTACCCTCATCCACACACCTAGTCACCCCCTCAAAAAATTCAATCAAATTGGTCAGACATGATCTCCCCCTGACAAAGCCATGCTGACTATCCTTGATTAATCCTTGCCTCTCCAAGTGGAGACTAATTCTGTCCCTCTGAATTTTTTCCAATAATTTCCCTACCACTGATGTTAGGCTCACTGGCCTGTAATTCCCTGGTTTATCCTTACTACCCTTCTTGAATAATGGTACTACGTTAGCTATTCTCCAGTCCTCTGGCACCTCCCCTGTGGCCAGAGAGGTTCTGAAAATTTGTGTCAGAGCCCCTGCAATCTCCTCCCTTGCCTCACACAGCAGCCTGGGATACATCTCGTCTGGGCCTGGGGATTTATCCACTTTTAAGCCCGCTAAAACCGCTAGTAGCTCCTCCCTCTCAATACTAATTTGTTCAAGTATATCACAATCCCCCTGTCTGATTTCTATGCCTACATCGTCCTTCTCCATAGTGAACACAGATGCAAAATATTCATTTAAAACCTCATCTACATCTTCCGGCTCTACACACAGATTGCCACTTTGGTCCCTAATGGGCCCTACTCTTTCCCTGGTTATCCTCTTGCCATTAATATACTTATAAAACACCTTGGGATTTTCCTTCATTTTGCCCGCCAGTGTTTCTTCGCTCATCTAATTTCATTTTTAAGTACCCCCCTGCACTTTCTATACTCCTCTAGGGCTTCCACTGTTTTTAGTCCTTTGTATCTGCCAAAAGCCTCCCTTTTTTTCCTAATCCATTCTCGTATATCCCGTGACATCCAGGTTTCCCTGGGCTTGTTGGTCCCACCCTTGACCTTTACGGGAACATGTTGCCGTTGTACTCTCTCCATTTCCTTTCTGAAAGACTCTCACTGCTCTGATGTGGATTTTCCTACAAGTAGCTGATCCCAGTCCACTTTGTCCAGATCCTGCCTTATCATATTAAAATCGGACCTTCCCCCAATTTAGAACCTTTATTTCCGGTCCATCTTTGTCCTTTTCCATGACAACCTTAAATCTCACCGATTTATGGTCAGTGTCACCAAAATGCTCTCCTACTGACACTTCTACCACTTCCCCTCACTCAGAGCCCCCCAGTTATTCGCCCCCCAGACTGGGGGAAACAGCGAGATCAGCCCCTCACTCAGAGCCCCCCAGTTAATCGCCCCCCAGACTGGGGGGAAGAGCGAGATCAGCCCTTCACTCGGAGCCCCCCAGTTAATCGCCCCCCAGACTGGGGGGAAGAGCGAGATCAGCCCCTCACTCGGAGCCCCCCAGTTAATCGCCCCCCAGACACGGGGGAAGAGCAAGATCAGCCCCTCACTCGGAGTCCCCCAGTTAATCGCCCCCCAGACTCGGGGGAAGAGCGAGATCAGCCCCTCACTCGGAGTCCCCCAGTTCACCGGCCCCCCAGACTGGGGGGAGCAGCGTTGGAGGGTTTCCGATGTCTGGGTTGTGATTCCGCGGGGGCTCATTAACGACAATCGCGGGAACCCGCTGGATTGAAATGGAAGGGGAGTGGGTGGGGGTGGGGGGGGGCCGGGGAGGAGCGCCCCTCGCGATCTGTTTCCCGGGTCACAAACCTCCCCTCCCCTCCCCCGG
Source organism: Squalus acanthias (assembly GCA_030390025.1). NCBI lineage: Eukaryota > Metazoa > Chordata > Chondrichthyes > Squaliformes > Squalidae > Squalus > Squalus acanthias. The sequence continues at coordinate 3,316 of JASTWF010000418.1, forward strand.
CGACTGGGAGCCAAGCCCAGGGGTTAACCCACTAAACCTCCAACCCCCAACTCTCAAATCCCCAGCACGAATCTCCACCTCAAACCGCCCAGCCCAATTCAACCTCCCTAACCCCCGACCCCCTCGCTGCCCCCCCGCCCCCCCCCCAACAACCCCCAGCAGTCCAGACACTCACCTCTGGTCCTGATCTCCTTGACGATGGGCTGGGTCAGTGTCTGGTGTGAGACGACACACTGGTATTTGTCCACATCCACCCAGTCTCGACCCCTGACCTCCAGCTGACTGACGGTGGTGTACCGATCCGCGGGGTCTCGGGACAGAGGCTGCTCGGTGATTCCCGACCTCACTCGTCTTCCGTCCGAGAACCAGGAGATCCGCACACTGGGGGGGTAGAATCCGCTGACTAGGCACAGCAGGGGGGTGAAACCGTTCTCCGATATCTCCCCCGGGGGCGGGTAATGAAGCTGGACCGAGGGAGGAGAGGATGATGGCACTGGAACAAGAATCAAGGGGTCAGTCACTGGCCTGAGTGTCTCTGGCCCAGAATCGAGGGGTCAATCACTGACCTCAGTGTGTCTGGCCTAGAATCGAGGGGTCAGTCACTGACCTCAGTGTGTCTGGCCCAGAATCGAGGGGTCAGTCACTGACCTCAGTGTGTCTGGCCCAGAATCGAGGGGTCATTCACTGGCCCGAGTCTCTCTGGCCTAGAATCGAAAGGTCAACCACTGACCTCAGTGTGTCTGGCCCAGAATCGAGGGGTCAGTCACTGACCTCAGTGTCTCTGGCCCAGAATCAACAGTGATTGGACAGTGTAGATGGAGCTTTACTCTGTATCTAACCCGTGCTGTACCTGCCCTGGGAGTGTTTGATGGGACAGTGTAGAGGGAGCTTTACTCTGTATCTAACCCGTGCTGTACCTGCCCTGGGAGTGTTTGATGGGACAGTGTAGAGGGAGCTTTACTCTGTATCTAACCCGTGCTGTACCTGCCCTGGGAGTGTCTGATGGGACAGTGTAGAGGGAGCTTTACTCTGTATCTAACCCATGCTGTACCTGCCCTGGGAGTGTTTGATGGGCCAGTGTAGAGGGAGCTTTACTCTGTATCTAACCCGTGCTGTACCTGCCCTGGGAGTGTTTGATGGGACAGTGTAGAGGGAGCTTTACTCTGTATCTAACCCGTGCTGTACCTGCCCTGGGAGTGTTTGATGGGACAGTGTAGAGGGAGCTTTACTCTGTATCTAACCTGTGCTGTACCTGCCCTGGGAGTGTTTGATGGGACAGTGTGGAGGGAGCTGTACTCTCTATCTGAGGGATGAGGTGTATCTTACCGTCATGTTTGCTGAGGGTCTGTGTCAGCGGAGTTGTTGAGGAAAGGTGTTTGACCAGACAGGTGAAGATTGATCCTGAATCCCATTCCCGGACAGGGACCTTTAACGTGCTGCTGGAACTGTAGGTCCCATTCTCGTGTTGCGTTGTGTGGCCAGGCTCCGAGGAGAAGGATGTCTGGCGGTTATTGATGAGCCAGGTGAAGGAGATGTTCCTGGGGTGAAATCCGACTGCCTGACACCCCAATGTGGCCGTCCTGTTAGTGTCCATTTCATCGTAGGTGGGGGGTAGGACGTAGACGCTGGGAACCGTAGGGTATCGGGCTGGAGATCCACCGGAGAGAGAACGGAATGAAGGCATTAGTGGGCGGTGAGAGATCAGGCCCACCTTGGAGCCCCCCAGTTAATCGCCCCCCAGTTAATCACCCCCCAGACTGGGGGGAACAGCGAGATGAGCCCCACCTTGGAGCCCCCCAGTTAATCACCCCCCAGACTGGGGGGAAGAGCGAGATCACCCCCTCACTCAGAGCCCCCCAGTTAATCGCCCCCCAGACTGGGGGCAACAGCGATATCAGCCCCTCACTTGGAGCCCTCCAGTTAATCGCCCCCCAGACTCGGGGGCAACAGCGATATCAGCCCCTCACTCAGAGCCCCCCAGTTAATCACCCCCCAGACTGGGGGGAAGAGCGAGATCAGCCCCTCACTCTGAGCCCCCCAGTTAATCGCCCCCAGACTGGGGGGAACAGCGAGATCAGCCCCTCACTCAGAGACCCGCAGTTAACGGCCCCCCAGTTAATCGCCCCCCAGACTGTGGGGGAAGAGCGAGAGGAGCCTGTAGGATAGAGTGTACCTGTAGGATTTAGGAAACATTGTTAAGATTTTGTAACCATTATTAAGTAAGTATAATATGTGAAATTGTATGTTAAAAACCTAAAACGCTTATATAAAATGCCAGGCAAGCAAAGCTTGATGGTAAAATTAAGCCAGCATTATGTTAACTGGGAGAATAGTGCTGAGGTAGTGTAGATTTTCTGTTATATTAAAAACAAGAAGCCAGTGAAGGACAAAGCATTAATTAAGTCTCAAAGTAAGACAGAGGGTTTTCAATACCGAACATCCCTTATCGCTGAAGTTTCAGACCAGTCTAGATAATGGGCTGTGGGAAAGGCAAAAGACCTCCGTCGTAATTCATGGGAAGTCCGGCTATGTGAAAGTTCTCATCCTCAAAGCTCACAGCAGAATAGGGGAGGGAATCATAGACCGTACTTGTGAAGGTCAGCATGGTGAGATAGCCCAAGCAGCTGCCAGTTGCTATGTATTTTGAAAGGGAAAAAAAAGGTATAAAGGAACAGCTATTGAACACTGAAAGCAGTGCGAAACCAGAGGTCGAGAAGCTTCAGTCAACAGAACACAGCAAGAGAATAAAGAGACCGCGCCGCAGTCACTCGGAAGCAACGCCAGGGTTCAATGAACAGACGGCGACTATCTTCTTGTTAAGTATTACTTCTTTATACTGGATGTTTAATGTTTAATAAACCTGTTTTACTGATACACAATATACCTGGACCCAGAGTGGTTTGTGTCGTCACGGACAAATTAATTCAGAGCTTTAAAAGCTACAAGACCCACCTCAGAGCCCCCCAGTTAATCGCCCCCCAGATTGGGGGGAAGTGCGAGATCAGCCCCTCACTCGGAGCCCCCCAGTTAATCAACCCCCAGATTGGGGGGGATGAGCGAGATCAGCCCCTCACTCGGAGCCCCCCAGTTAATCAACCCCCAGATTGGGGGGGAAGAGCGAGATCAGCCCCTCACTCAGAGCCCCCCAGTTAATCAGCCCCCCAGACTGGGGGTTAACCCACTAAACCTCCAACCCCCAACTCTCAAATCCCCAGCACGAATCTCCACCTCAAACCGCCCAGCCCAATTCAAGCTCCCTAACCCCCGACCCCCTCGCTGCCCCCCTGCTCCCCCGCAACAACCCCCAGCAGTCCAGACACTCACCTCTGGTCCTGATCTCCTTGACGATGGGCTGGGTCAGCGTCTGGTGTGAGACGACACACTGGTACTTGTCCACATCCACCCAGTCTCGACCCCTGACCTCCAGCTGACTGACGGTGGTGTACCGATCCGTGGGGTCTCGGGACAGAGGCTGCTCGGTGATTCCCGACCTCACTCGTCTTCCGTCCGAGAACCAGGAGATCCGCACACTGGGGGGGTAGAATCCGCTGACTAGGCAGAGCAGGGGGGTGAAACCGTTCTCCGATATCTCCCCCGGGGGCGGGTAATGAAGCTGGACCGAGGGAGGAGAGGACGATGGCACTGGAACAAGAATCAAGGGGTCAGTCACTGGCCCGAGTGTCTCTGGCCCAGAATCGAGGGGTCAGTCACTGGCCCGAGTGTCTCTGGCCCAGAATCGAGGGGTCAATCACTGACCCGAGTGTCTCTGGCCCAGAATCGAGGGATTAGTCACTGACCTCAGTGTGTCTGGCCCAGAATCGAGGGGTCGATCATTGACCTCAGTGTGTCTGGCCCAGATACGACAGTGATTGGACAGTGTAGAGGGAGCTTTACTCTGTATCTAACCCCGTGCTGTACCTGCCCTGGGAGTGTTTCATGGGACAGTGTCGAGGGAGCTTTACTCTGTATCTAACCCGTGGTGTACCTGCCCTGGGAGTGTTTGATGGGACAGTGTAGAGGGAGCTTTACTCTGAATCTAACCCCGTGCTGTACCTGCCCTGGGAGTGTTTGATGGGACAGTGTCGAGGGAGCTTTACTCTGTATCTAACCCATACTGTACCTGCCCTGGGAGTGTTTGATGGGACAGTGTAGAGGGACCTTTACTCCGTATCTAACCTGTGCTGTACCTGCCATGGGAGTGTTTGATGGGACAGTGTAGAGGGAGCTTTACTCTGTATCTAACCCCGTGCTGTACCTGCCCTGGGAGTGTTTGATGGGACAGTGGAGAGGGAGCTTTACTCTGTATCTAACCCGTGCTGTACCTGCCCTGGGAGTGTTTGATGGGACAGTGTAGAGGGAGCCTTTACTCTGTATCTAACCGTGCTGTACCTGCCTTGGGAGTGTTTGATGGGACAGTGTAGAGGGTTCTTTACTCTGTGTCTAACCTGTGCTGTACCTGCCCTGGGAGTGTTTGATGAGACAGTGTAGAGGGAGCTTTACTCTGTATCTAACTCGTGCTGTACCTGCCCTGGGAGTGTTTGATGGAACAGTGTAGAGGGGGCTTTACTCTGTATCTAACCCGTGCTGTACCTGCCTTGGGAGTGTTTGATGGGACAGTGTAGAAGGAGCTTTACTCTGTATCTAACCCGTGCTGTACCTGCCCTGAGAGTGTTTGATGGGACAGTGTAGAGGGAGCTTTACTCTGTATCTAACCCGTGCTGTACCTGCCCTGGGAGTGTTTGATGGGACAGTGTAGAGGGAGCTTTACTCTGTATCTAACCCGTGCTGTACCTGCCCTGGGAGTGTTTGATGGGACAGTGTAGAGGGAGCTTTACTCTGTATCTAACCCGTGCTGTACCTGCCCTGGGAGTGTTTGATGGGACAGTGTAGAGGGAGCTTTACTCTGTATCTAACCCGTGCTGTACCTGCCCTGGGAGTGTTTGATGGGACAGTGTAGAGGGAGCTTTACTCTGTATCTAACCCGTGCTGTACCTGCCCTGGGAGTGTTTGATGGGACAGTGTAGAGGGAGCTTTACTCTGTATCTAACCCCGTGCTGTACCTGCCCTGGGAGTGTTTGATGGGACAGTGTAGAGGGAGCTTTACTCTGTATCTAACCCGTGCTGTACCTGCCCTGGGAGTGTTTGATGGGACAGTGTAGAGGGAGCTTTACTCTGTATCTAACCCGTGCTGTACCTGCCCTGGGAGTGTTTGATGGGACAGTGTAGAGGGAGCTTTACTCTGTATCTAACCCGTGCTGTACCTGCCCTGGGAGTGTTTGATGGGACAGTGTAGAGGGAGCTTTACTCTGTATCTAACCCGTGCTGTACCTGCCCTGGGAGTGTTTGATGGGACAGTGTGGAGGGAGCTGTACTCTCTATCTGAGGGATGAGGTGTATCTTACCGTCATGTTTGCTGAGGGTCTGTGTCAGCGGAGTTGTTGAGGAAAGGTGTTTGACCAGACAGGTGAAGATCGATCCTGAATCCCATTCCCGGACAGGGACCTTTAACGTGCTGCTGGAACTGTAGGTCCCATTCTCGTGTTGCGTTGTGTGGCCAGGCTCCGAGGAGAAGGATGTCTGGCGGTTATTGATGAGCCAGGTGAAGGAGATCTTCCTGGGGTGAAATCCGACTGCCTGACACCCCAATGTGGCCGTCCCGTTAGTGTCCATTTCATCGTAGGTGGGGGGTAGGACGTAGACGCTGGGAACCGTAGGGTATCGGGCTGGAGATCCACCGGAGAGACAACGGAATGAAGGCATTAGTGGGCAGTGAGAGATCAGGCCCACCTTGGAGCCCCCCAGTTAATCGCCCCCCTGTTAATCGCCCCCAAGACTGGGGGGACAGCGAGATCAGCCCCTCACTCAGAGCCCCCCAGTTAATCACCCCCCAGACTGGGGTGAACAGCGAGATCAGCCCCTCACTCAGAGCCCCCCAGTTAATCACCCCCCAGACTGGGGGGAACAGTGAGATCAGCCCCTCACTCGGTGCCCCCCAGTTAATCGCCCCCCAGACTGGGGTGAACAGCGAGATCAGCCCCTCACTCAGAGACCCCCAGTTTACCGGCCCCCCAGTTAATCGCCCCCCAGACTGGGGGGGAAGAGCGAGAGGAGCCTGTAGGATATAGTGTACCTGTAGGATTTAGTAAACATTGTTAAGATTTTGTAACCATTATTAAGTAAGTATAATATGTGAAATTGTATGTTAAAAACCTAAAACGCCTGTATAAAATGGCTGGGAAGCAAAGCATGATGGTAAAATTAAGCCAACATTATGTTAACTGGGAGAATAGTGCTGAGTTGGTGTAGATTTTCTGTTATATTAAAAACAAGAAGCCAGTGAAGGACAAAGCATTAATTAAGTCTCAAAGTAAGACAAAGGGGTAGAAATTAGTTCGCGCCCCATTTGGGGCGCAAATATCGTCTGGACGCAAATATTAGCGCCTGGCGCTAATTATCGGCACTGACTGGAAACTTCACTTTTACCGCCCCGGGAGGTGAGTGGAGCTCTAAATCAGGCGCTGCACACCTGTCTTAAGGCGCAAAGGCCAAGGAGTGAGGCGCTACCTCAGAGCGCTGGCGAAGCTCATGTAATGTCAGTCAGCAATGGAACACACACACAATGGCACGGGCCAGTTCTTAAAAGGGATGGTTAATCTTGCTTTCCATCCACATCCTGTTCATTGCAGCCTTGAATCTCGGCCTGGAGAGACTTGCTCATCAAATGTGCTGGAAAGAACAATGGAGAGTACCAGGCAAAGAGCTCAGAGTGCAGCTCCCACAATCTCTGCTAAATCGATACAAGGAATGGCAAATCAAAATGAACCTACAAAGTGCTGCTCAGTACCCAAAACTCCTTCACACAACGTTGAATCTCTCAGAAGTCTCTCCCTCTCTCTCTCAGAATGCGTAGTTCAAAAATGCCACCAACAATAAAAGACAGGAAGAGGCCCCCTTTAAATAGCGCCCCCCCCAGCCCCACAGCGATTGATAGCGTTCCAGTCTTCTGGTCGTTGGATGCGCCAGGCGGTAAGGCAGGGGGCGCCACTCAATTTCCGCTCCGGGGCGCCACAAGGGCGTTGCACCATGGAATGACGTCACAATCTGCGCGCGCAGGTGGTCGCAGCGGTAAAGTTTAGCGCCGCCGCACAATCTCTAGTTAAGTTCCCGAGCGGCGCAAACATCGCTGCGCCCGGGCGTTAGCGGCTTTGCGCCCCATTAGCGCCCTCTTAAGGCGCTAACGGGAGGCGCAACCAACTGAATTTTTACCCCAAAGGGTTTTCAATACCGAACATCCCTCATCGCTGAAGTTTCAGACCAGTCTAGATAATGGGCTGTGGGAAAGGCAAAAGACCTCCGTCTTAATTCATGGGAAGTCCGGCTATGTGCAAGATCTCAAACTCAAAGTTCACAGCAGAATAGGGGAGGGAATCATAGACCGTACTTGTGAAGGTCAGCATGGTGAGATAGCCCAAGCAGCTGCCAGTTGCTATGTATTTTGAAAGGGAAAAAAAAGGTATAAAGGAACAGCTATTGAACACTGAAAGCAGTGCGAAACCAGAGGTCGAGAAGCTTCAGTCAACAGAACACAGCAAGAGAATAAAGAGACCGCGCCGCAGTCACTCGGAAGGAACGCCAGGGTTCAATGAACAGACGGCGACTATCTTCTTGTTAAGTATTACTTCTTTATACTGGATGTTTAATGTTTAATAAACCTGTTTTACTGATACACAATATACCTGGACCCAGAGTGGTTTGTGTCATAGAAACACGGACAAATTAATTCAGAGCTTTAAAAGCTACAAGACCCACCTCAGAGCCCCCCAGTTAATCACCCCCCAGACTGGGGGGAAGAGCGAGATCAGCCCCTCACTCAGAGCCCCCCAGTTAATCGCCCCCCAAACTGGGGGAAACAGCGAGATCAGCCCCTCACTCAGAGCCTCCCAGTTAATCACCCCCCAGACTGGGGGGAAGAGTGAGATCAACCCCTCACTCAGAGCCCCCCAGTTAATCAGACCCCAGACTGGGGGGAAGAGCGAGATCAGCCCCTCACTCGGAGCCCCCCAGTTCACCGGCCCCCCAGACTGGGGGGAGCAGCGTTGGAGGGTTTCCGATGTCTGGGTTGTGATTCCGCGGGGGCTCATTAACGACAATCGCGGGAACCCGCTGGATTGAAATGGAAGGGGAGTGGGGGGGGGGTGGGGGGGGGGCCCCGGGGAGGAGCGCCCCTCGCGATCTGTTCCCCGGGTCACAAACCTCCCCTCCCCTCCCCCGGTGACTGGGAGCCAAGCCCAGGGGTTAACCCACTAAACCTCCAACCCCCAACTCTCAAATCCCCAGCACGAATCTCCACCTCAAACCGCCCAGCCCAATTCAACCTCCCTAACCCCTGAACCCTCGCTGCCCCCCCGCCCCCCCCCAACAACCCCCAGCAGTCCAGACACTCACCTCTGGTCCTGATCTCCTTGACGATGGGCTGGGTCAGCGTCTGGTGTGAGACGACACACTGGTACTTGTCCACATCCACCCAGTCTCGACCCCTGACCTCCAGCTGACTGACGGTGGTGTACCGATCCGCGGGGTCTCGGGACAGAGGCTGCTCGGTGATTCCCGACCTCACTCGTCTTCCGTCCGAGAACCAGGAGATCCGCACACTGGGGGGGTAGAATCCGCTGACTAGGCAGAGCAGGGGGGTGAAACCGTTCTCCGATATCTCCCCCGGGGGCGGGTAATGAAGCTGGACCGAGGGAGGAGAGGACGATGGCACTGGAACAAGAATCAAGGGGTCAGTCACTGGCCTGAGTGTCTCTGGCCCAGAATCGAGGGGTCAGTCACTGACCTTAGTGTGTCTGGCCCAGAATCGAGGGGTCAGTCACTGACCTCAGTGTGTCTGGCCCAGAATCGAGGGGTCAGTCACTGACCTCAGTGTGTCTGGCCCAGAATCGAGGGGTCATTCACTGGCCCGAGTGTCTCTGGCCCAGAATCGAGGGGTCATTCACTGGCCCGAGTGTCTCTGGCCCAGATTCGAAAGGTCAACCACTGACCTCAGTGTGTCTGGCCCAGAATCGAGGGGTCAGTCACTGACCTCAGTGTCTCTGGCCCAGAATCAACAGTGATTGGACAGTGTAGATGGAGCTTTCCTCTGTATCTAACCCGTGCTGTACCTGCCCTGGGAGTGTTTGATGGGACAGTGTAGAGGGAGCTTTACTCAGTATCTAACCCGTGCTGTACCTGCCCTGGGAGTGTTTGATGGGGACAGTGTAGAGGGAGCTTTACTCTGTATCTAACCCATGCTGTACCTGCCCTGGGAGTGTTTGATGGGACAGTGTAGAGGGAGCTTTACTCTGTATCTAACCCTGTGCTGTACCTGCCCTGGGAGTGTGTGATGGGACAGTGTAGAGGGAGCTTTACTCTGTATCTAACCCGTGCTGTACCTGCCTTGGGAGTGTTTGATGGGACAGTGTAGAGGGAGCTTTACTCTGTATCTAACCCGTGCTATACCTGCCCGGGAGTGCATGATGGGACAGTGTAGAGGGAGCTTTACTCTGTATCTAACCCCATGCTGTACCTGCCCTGGGAGTGTTTGATGGGACAGTGTAGAGGGAGCTTTACTCTGTATCTAACCCGTGCTGTACCTGCCCTGGGAGTGTTTGATGGGACAGTATAGAGGGAGCTTTACTCTGTATCTAACCCGTGCTGTACCTGCCCTGGGAGTGTTTGATGGGACAGTGTGCAGGGAGCTGTACTCTCTATCTAAGGGATGAGGTGTATCTTACCATCATGTTTGCTGAGGGTCTGTGTCAGCGGAGTTGTTGAGGAAAGGTGTTTGACCAGACAGGTGAAGATCGAGCCTGAATCCCATTCCCGGACAGGGACCTTTAACGTGCTGCTGGAACTGTAGGTCCCATTCTCGTGTTGCGTTGTGTGGCCAGGCTCCGAGGAGAAGGATGTCTGGCGGTTATTGATGAGCCAGGTGAAGGAGATCTTCCTGGGGTGAAATCCGACTGCCTGACACCCCAATGTGGCCGTCCCGTTAGTGTCCATTTCATCGTAGGTGGGGGGTAGGACGTAGACGCTGGGAACCGTAGGGTATCGGGCTGGAGATCCACCGGAGAGACAACGGAATGAAGGCATTAGTGGGCGGTGAGAGATCAGGCCCACCTTGGAGCCCCCCAGTTAATCGCCCCCCAGTTAATCGCCCCCCAGACTGGGGGGACAGCGAGATCAGCCCCTCACTCAGAGCCCCCCAGTTAATCACCCCCCAGACTGGGGGGAACTGTGAGATCAGCCCCTCACTCAGAGCCCCCCAGTTAATCACCCCCCAGACTGGGGGGAACAGTGAGATCAGCCCCTCACTCGGAGCCCCCCAGTTAATCGCCCCCCAGACTGGGGTGAACAGTGAGATCAGCCCCTCACTCAGAGACCCCCAGTTTACCGGCCCCCCAGTTAATCGCCCCCCAGACTGGGGGGGAAGAGCGAGAGGAGCCTGTAGGATATAGTGTACCTGTAGGATTTAGTAAACATTGTTAAGATTTTGTAACCATTATTAAGTAAGTATAATATGTGAAATTGTATGTTAAAAACCTAAAACGCCTGTATAAAATGGCTGGGAAGCAAAGCATGATGGTAAAATTAAGCCAACATTATGTTAACTGGGAGAATAGTGCTGAGTTGGTGTAGATTTTCTGTTATATTAAAAACAAGAAGCCAGTGAAGGACAAAGCATTAATTAAGTCTCAAAGTAAGACAAAGGGGTAGAAATTAGGTCGCGCCCCATTTGGGGCGCAAATATCGTCTGGACGCAAATATTAGCGCCTGGCGCTAATTATCGGCACTGACTGGAAACTTCACTTTTACCGCCCCGGGAGGTGAGTGGAGCGCTAAATCAGGCGCTGCACACCTGTCTTAAGGCGCAAAGGCCAAGGAGTGAGGCGCTACCTCAGAGCGCTGGCGAAGCTCATGTAATGTCAGTCAGCAATGGAACACACACACAATGGCACGGGCCAGTTCTTAAAGGGGATGGTTAATCTTGCTTTCCATCCACATCCTGTTCATTGCAGCCTTGAATCTCGGCCTGGAGAGACTTGCACATCAAATGTGCTGGAAAGAACAATGGAGAGTACCAGGCAAAGAGCTCAGAGTGCAGCTCCCACAATCTCTGCTAAATCGATACAAGGAATGGCAAATCAAAATGAACCTGCAAAGTGCTGCTCAGTACCCAAAACTCCTTCACACAACGTTGAATCTCTCCAGAAGTCTCTCCCTCTCTCTCTCAGAATGCGTAGTTCAAAAATGCCACCAACAATAAAAGACAGGAAGAGGCCCCCTTTAAATAGCGCCCCCCCCCAGCCCCACAGCGATTGATAGCGTTCCAGTCTTCTGGTCGTTGGATGCGCCAGGCGGTAAGGCAGGGGGCGCCACTCAATTTCCGCTCCGGGGCGCCACAAGGGCATTGCACCATGGAATGACGTCACAATCTGCGCGCGCAGGTGGTCGCAGCGGTAAAGTTTAGCGCCGCCGCACAATCTCTAGTTAAGTTCCCGAGCGGCGCAAACATCGCTGCGCCCGGGCGTTAGCGGCTTTGCGCCCCATTAGCGCCCTCTTAAGGCGCTAACGGGAGGCGCAACCAACTGAATTTTTACCCCAAAGGGTTTTCAATACCGAACATCCCTCATCGCTGAAGTTTCAGACCAGTCTAGATAATGGGCTGTGGGAAAGGCAAAAGACCTCCGTCTTAATTCATGGGAAGTCCGGCTATGTGCAAGATCTCAAACTCAAAGTTCACAGCAGAATAGGGGAGGGAATCATAGACCGTACTTGTGAAGGTCAGCATGGTGAGATAGCCCAAGCAGCTGCCAGTTGCTATGTATTTTGAAAGGGGAAAAAAAGGTATAAAGGAACAGCTATTGAACACTGAAAGCAGTGCGAAACCAGAGGTCGAGAAGCTTCAGTCAACAGAACACAGCAAGAGAATAAAGAGACCGCGCCGCAGTCACTCGGAAGGAACGCCAGGGTTCAATGAACAGACGGCGACTATCTTCTTGTTAAGTATTACTTCTTTATACTGGATGTTTAATAAACCTGTTTTACTGATACACAATATACCTGGACCCAGAGTGGTTTGTGTCATAGAAACACGGACAAATTAATTCAGAGCTTTAAAAGCTACAAGACCCACCTCAGAGCCCCCCAGTTAATCACCCCCCAGACTGGGGGGAAGAGCGAGATCAGCCCCTCACTCAGAGCCCCCCAGTTAATCGCCCCCCAAACTGGGGGAAACAGCGAGATCAGCCCCTCACTCAGAGCCTCCCAGTTAATCACCCCCCAGACTGGGGGGGGAAGAGTGAGATCAACCCTTCACTCAGAGCCCCCTAGTTAATCAGACCCCAGACTGGGGGGAAGAGCGAGATCAGCCCCTCACTCGGAGCCCCGCAGTTTACAGGCCCCCCAGATTGGGGGGAACAGCGTTGGGGGGGTTTCTGACGTCTGGGTTGTGATTCCGCGGGGGCTCATTGACGACAATCGCGGGAACCCGCTGGATTGAAATGGAAGGGGAGCGGGGGGGGGGTGGTGGGGGGCCCCGGGGAGGAGCGCCCCTCGCGATCTGTTCCCCGGGTCACAAACCTCCCCTCCCCTCCCCCGGTGACTGGGAGCCAAGCCCAGGGGTTAACCCACTAAACCTTCAACCCCCAACTCTCTAATCCCAGCACAAATCTCCACCTCAAACCCCCCAGCCCAATTCAACCTCCCTAACCCCCGAACCCTCGCTGCCCCCCCCGCCCCCCCCCAACAACCCCCAGCAGTCCAGACACTCACCTCTGGTCCTGATCTCCTTGACGATCGGCTGGGTCAGCGTCTGGTGTGAGACGACACACTGGTACTTGTCCACATCCACCCAGTCTCGACCCCTGACCTCCAGCTGACTGACGGTGGTGTACCGAGCAGCGGGGTCTCGGGACAGAGGCTGCTCGGTGATTCCCGACCTCACTCGTCTTCCGTCCGAGAACCAGGAGATCCGCACACTGGGGGGGTAGAATCCGCTGACTAGGCAGAGCAGGGGGGTGAAACCGTTCTCCGATATCTCCCCCGGGGGCGGGTAATGAAGCTGGACCGAGGGAGGAGAGGACGATGGCACTGGAACAAGAATCAAGGGGTCAGTCACTGGCCCGAGTGTCTCTGGCCCAGAATCGAGGGGTCAGTCACTGACCTCAGTGTGTCTGGCCCAGAATCGAGGGGTCAATCACTGACCTCAGTGTGTCTGGTACAGAATCGAGGGGTCATTCTCTGACCTCTGATCTCACAATCACATATATCACAAGAACAGTGTGCGTGACTAGAGGTCTATAAAGATCGTGAGCTTTTCTTTTAGCAGAGAGGGACAAGGACGAAAGGTTCGACGATGGTTAGGTCTCTACCCAGAGGATAAACGGTGTTAATTGTGTTTACTTCTCTGCTTGGTTGAGCACATTAAAAGGTTTAAGTTGAAACCATATTTGGCATCAGATTCGAATTCTCTGACACAGGGCAATGGGACTAAGGAGGGAGCTCGGTCAGAGAGAGGGCACGGGGGCGTTGGGCTGAATTTCCTCGTCTGCTGTAAAATTCTCTCACTTTATGATCCTTGAGTCACAGATATAAACAACAAACTCTAGGATACTTGGAATTCCCACTACAGGTTCTTCCCCTGTGGGACTCCTCACTCCCAAAACTGTTCGAATCTTCATCCTGAAACTGTGGGGACTCCTTGACCTCAAAACTGTAGGATTCTTCACCCCCCAAACTGTGGGACTCCTCTTCCCCAAACTGTGGGACTCTTCATCCCCCAAACTGTGGGACTCCTCTACCATAAGACTGTAGGATTCTTCACCTCCAAATTGTGGGACTCCTCATCTCCGAAACTCTGGTACTCCTCACCTCCCAAACTCTGAGACTCCTCACCTTCAAACCAATGGAATCCTCATCTCCAATTATTGGGACTCCTCACTCCCAAAATTATTGGTCCTCTCACCTCAAAAGTGTCGGTCTCCATGACCACCAAACTGTTCAACTCTTCACCCCCAAACTGTGAGTCTCCTCACCCCCAAAACTCTGGGACTCCTTACCCCCAAACTGTGGGACACCTTCCTTCCAAACTCTGGGACTCCTTACCCACAAACTGTGGGACTCCTCACCCCCAAACTGTGGGACTCCTCACCCCCCAAACTCTGGGACGCGGCACCCCCAAAACCCTGGGACTCCTCACCACCAAATTGTGGGACTCCTCACTTCCAAACTTTGGGACTCCTCAACCCCGCAAACTGTGGGGACTCCTCACCACCAAACTGTAGGACTCCTCAACACCAAACTGTGGGACTGCTCACTTCCAACCTCTGGGAGTCCTCGCCCCCAAACTGTGCAACCTTTCACCCCCAAACTGTTGGACTCCTCACCCCCAAATTCTGTGACCCCTCATCTCTCTAAATTGTCCCTTTGTCCTAAAATCAGCTGGTCTTGGCGTAACTCCAAACCACCGTTCCCTGAACTGCCTCATCTGATGTCCTCCACCCTCCAAGCTTGGCTGTTGGCCAGTGACTGCCCGTTCCAGTTCCACCCCTCCCTTGCCCACAAACGGGTTTTGGACGAGCTCCCCTACCGGCCTCGACCTTCAGTGTAGATCCACAGCCGCACCAATCTGTCGCATTCTTGTCTCCCAGGTGGTCAGCCATTTGGCAGAAGTACCTGGTGGAATCTTGCTGCGTGGCATTAGTGATCCGCAGAGACATCTGCTTTCGGCCAAAGTTCTTCTCGGCCACGTAACGGTGAGCTTTCCCAGCCATGAAGGTTGGGACCTGTGACTTGGGGCTCCAGTACACCAGCTGCTTCATGGCCCCAGTGCCAGGGGGGACGTAACCCCAGATCAAGTACCGGTCGTCTGTCTTGCGGGAGAATCGGCACTCCATCGTGACCGACTCGCCCTCCCGGACGCTCATTAATGTGGACGAGAATCGGAAGTTCCCACCGCAGGAGGTGAGCCCTGAAAATAGAGAGAGAGACACAACTCATGAATCCTCCCACCAAAGATAACTCAGGAAATGTAGGACGGTTGCAGCTAAGTCTGCACTTTGACATTGGTCAAGGTAAAGCTTGGTACAGAACGTTGGATGGACCACACTTGGAGCAATGTGCACAGTCCCGGTCTCCATATACCTTGGATAGATCACACTTGGAGCACTGTGCACAGTCCTGGTCTCCACATCCCTTGGTTAGACCACACTTGGAGCACTGTGCACAGTCCCGGTCTCCATATACCTTGGTTAGACCACACTTGGAGCACTGTGCACAGTCCTGGTCTCCATATACCTTGGATAGACCACACTTGGAGCAATGTGCCCAGTCCTGGTCTCCATATACCTCGGTTAGACCACACTTGGAGCACTGTGCGCAGTCCTAATCTCCATATACCTTGGTTAGACCACACTTGTAGCACTGTGCACAGTTCTGGTCTCCACATACCTTGGTTAGACCACTCTTGGAGCAATGTGCCCAGTCCTGGTCTCCATATACCTTGGTTAGACCACACTTGGGGCAATGTGCATAGTCCCGGTCTCCATATACCTTGGTTAGACCACACTTGGAGCAATGTGCACAGTCCTGGTCTCCACATCCCTTAGTTAGACCACGCTTGGAGCAATGTGCACAGTTCTGGTCTCCATATACCTTAGTTAGACCACACTTGGAGCACTGTGCACAGTTCTGGTCTCCACATCCCTTAGTTAGACCACACTTGGAGCACTGTGCACAGTTCTGGTCTCCACATCCCTTACTTAGACCAAACTTGGAGCACTGTGCACAGTTCTGGTCTCCACATCCCTTAGTTAGACCACGCTTGGAGCACTGTGCACAATTCTGGTCTCCACATACCTTGGTTAGACCACGCTTGGAACTCCGTGCACAGTTCTGGTCTCCACATCCCTTAGTTAGACCAC
Source organism: Squalus acanthias (assembly GCA_030390025.1). Taxonomy (NCBI): domain Eukaryota; kingdom Metazoa; phylum Chordata; class Chondrichthyes; order Squaliformes; family Squalidae; genus Squalus; species Squalus acanthias. Next base: position 19,278 of record JASTWF010000418.1, read on the forward strand.
GCTTGGAGCACTGTGCACAGTTATGCTCTCCATATACCTTGGTTAGACCACACTTGGAGCAATGTGCACAGTTCTGCTCTCCATATACCTTGGTTAGACCACACTTGGAGCGCTGTGCACAGTTCTGGCTCCATTTAAAAGAATTTTTATTTTTATTCGTTTATGGGATCTGGGCGTCGCTGGCAAGGCCAGCATTTATTGCCCATCCCTAGTTGCCCTTGAGAAGGTGGTGGTGAGTCGACTTCTTGAACCGCTGCAGTCCGTGTGGTGATGGTACTCCCACAGTGCTGTCAGGGAGGGAGTTCCAGGATTTTGACACAGCGACGATAAAGGATCGGCCGATATACTTCTAAGTCAGGATGGTGTGTGACTTGGAGGGGAACTTGGAGGTGGTGGTGTTCCCATGCGCCTGCTGCCCTTATCCTTCTCGGTGGAAGAGGTCGCGGGTTTGGGAGGTGCTGCTGAAGAAGTCTTGGCGAGTTGCTGCAGTGCATCTTGTAGATGATACACACTGCAGCCACGGTGCGCCGGTGGTGGAGGGAGTGAATGTTTAAGGTGGTGGATGGGGTGCCAATCAAGCGGGCTGCTTTGTCTTGGATGGTGTCGAGCTTCTTGAGTGTTATTGGAGCTGCACTCATCCAGGCAAGTGGAGAGTATTCCATCACACTCCTTACTTGTGCCTTGTAGATGGTGGAAAGGCTTTGGGGAGTCAGGAGGTGAGACGCTCGCCGCAGAATACCTAGCCTCTGACCTGCTCTTGTTGCCACAGTATTTATGTGGCTGGTCCAGTTAAGTTTCTAGTTAATGGTGACCCCCAGGATCTTGATAGTGGGGGATTCGGCGATGGTAATACCATTGAATGTCAAGGAGAGTTGGTTAGATTCTCGCTTGTTGGCGATAATCATTGCCTGGCACTTCTGTGGCGCGAATGTTACCTGCCACTTATCAGCCCAAGCCTGAACGTCGTCCAGGTCTTGTTGCATGCGGGCATGGACTGCTTCATTATCTGTGGAGTTGTGAATGGCGCTGAACACTGTGCAGTCATCAGCGAACATCCCCATTTCTAACCTTATGTTGGAGGGAAGGTCATTGATGAAGCAGCTGAAGATGGTTGGGCCGAGGACACTCCCCTGAGGAACTCCTGCAGTGATGTTCTGGGGCTGTGATGATTGACCTTCAACCACCACAACCATCTTCCTTTATGCTAGGTATGACTCCAGCCAGTGGGGTAGACCACACTTGGAGCTAGTTCTGGTCTCCACATCCCTTGGTTAGACCACACTTGGAGCAATGTGCACAGTTCTGCTCTCCATATAACTTGGTTAGACCACACTTGGAGCACTGTGCACAGTTCTGTTCTCCATATACCTTGGTTAGACCACACTTGGAGCACTGTGCACAGTTCTGTTCTCCATAAACCTTGGTTAGACCGCACTTGGAGCACTGTGAACAGTTCTGTTCTCCATATACCTTGGTTAGACCGCACTTGGAGCACTGTGAACAGTTCTGTTCTCCATATATCTTGGTTAGACCACACTTGGAGCAATGTGCACAGTTCTGGCCTCCATATTACAAAAAAATACAGAAAGGCATTGAAGAAGGTGCAATAAAAATTTACAAGGATGATGCCAGAACTGAGAGGATATACTTATCGGGAAAGACTGAACAGGCTAGGGCTCTTTTCTTTAGAAAAAGAGAAGGCTGATAGAGGTCTTTCAAATTATGAAATGGTTTGATAGGGTAAACAGAGACAAAATGTTTCCACTTGCAGAGGAGACCAGAACTAGTTGACATAAATAAATGATAGTCACTAAGGCGATTGACAAAAGAACTAGAGGCAACCTGAGGAAAAGCTTCAATACGCAGCGAGTGATTAGGATCGGGAATGCACTGCTTAATGGGGCGATGGATACAGACTCAATAGTGGCCTTCAAAAGGGAATTGGATAAATACTTGAAGGAGAAAACATTGCAGGGATCTGGGGAATGAGCGGGGGAGAATGGGACTAACTGGGTTGCTCTTAGAAAGAGCTGATGCAGACTCGATGGGCTGAATGGCCTCCTTCTGTGCTGTACTATTCTACGATTCTAATAAATTGAAGAAGGAATTCAGGAGAAACTTCTTTACCCAGGGAGTGCTGAGAATGTGGAACTCGTCACCACAGGGAGTGGTTGAGGCGAATATCACAGAGGTCTTTAAGGGGAGGCTAGATAAAGACATGAGGGAGAAAGGAATAGCAGCTTATGCTGGTAGGGTGAGATGAAGAGGGGAGGGAGAAGGCAGCATGGAGCAGTTGGGCTGAATGGCCTTTTCCTGCTCGATAAACTCAATGTAATTCTCGATGTAAACCTTACCAGCCAGGAGGAAGATGTGAACAGAGAGTGAAATCACCGACTTCATGTTGGGAGGAGAGCTGACACGACACATCCTTCTCAACGACTGGAGTCCGATCTTCTGGTCCTCGCACACACCCCCTTTCAGAGCGAGTCAGCCTCTGTCCTTCCTCTCCATTCATTGGTCACCAGTCCCGGACACAGTTTCCTGTGTGTGATTGACAGGCTGAGGGACTTCCTTCATTAGCCAGAGGTGGTGAGGCTGGAGACTGAGGCTGGGCACAGCGGAGGGCACTGGGCAACGAGAGCGGACCCTGCCCTCCCCTCAGACCCTCTGATCCTCAGTCTCACTGACTCTCAGACCCTCTGACCCTGAGTCCCACTGACCCTCAGTCCCTCTGACCCTCAGTCCCACTGACCCTCAGTCCCTCTGACCCTGAGTCCCACTGACCCTCAGTCCCTCTGACCCTCAGTCCCACTGACCCTCAGTCCCACTGACACTCAGTCCCACTGACCCTCAGACACTCTGACACTCAGTCCCTCCGACCCTCAGTCTCTCTGACCCTCAGACCCTCTGACCCTCAGTCCCTCTGACCCTCAGTCCCACTGACCCTCAGTCCCTCTGACCCTCAGTCCCTCTGACCCTCAGTCCCTCTGACCCTCAGTCCCTCTGACCCCCAGTCCCACTGACCCTCAGTCCCTCTGACCCTCAGTCCCTCTGACCCTCAGAACCTCTGATCCTCAGTCCCACTGACCCTCAGTCCCTCTGACCCTCAGTCTCTCTGACCCTCAGACCCTCTGATCCTCAGTCCCACTGACCCTCAGTCCCACTGACCCTCAGTCCCTCCGACCCTCAGACCCTCTGACCCTCAGTCCCTCTGATCATCAGTCCCTCTGACCCTCAGTCCCTCTGACCCTCAGTCCCTCTGATCCTCAGACCCTCTTACCCTCAGTCCCTCTGACCCTCAGTCCCTCTGACCCCCAGTCCCACTGACACTCAGTCCCTCTGACCCTCAGTCCCACTGACCCTCAGTCCCTCTGACCCTCAGTCCCTCTGACCCTCAGTCCATCTGATCATCACTCCCTCTGACCCTCAGTCCCACTGACCCTCTGACCCTCACTCCCTATGACACTCAGACCCTCTGACCCTCAGTCCCTCTGACCCTCAGTCCCTCTGATCCTCAGACACTCTGCCTCTCAGTCCCTCAGACACTCTGACCCTCAGTCCCACTGACGCTCAGTGCCACTGACCCTCAGACCCTCTGACCCTCAGTCCCTCTGACCCTCAGTCCCACTGACCCTCTGACCCTCAGTCCCTATGACACTCAGACCCTCTGACCCTCAGTCCCTCTGACCCTCAGTCCCAGTGACCCTCAATCCCTCTGACCCTCAGTCCCTCTGACCCTCAGTCCCACTGACCCTCTGACCCTCACTCCCTATGACCCTCAGTCCCACTGACCCTCAGTCCCTCTGATCCTCAGTCCCACTGACCCTCAGTCCATCTGACCCTCAGTCCCTCTGACCCTCAGTCCCTCTGATCCTCAGTCCCTCTGGCCCTCAGTCCCACTGACCCTCAGTCCCTCTGACTCTCAGTCCCACTGACCCTCAGTCCCTCTGACCCTCAATCCCTCAGACCCTCAGTCCCACTGACACTCAGTCCCTCTGATCCTAAGTCCCTCTGAACTTCAGTCCCTCAGACCCTCAGTCCCTTTGACCCTCAGTCCCACTGACCCTCATTCCCTCTGACCCTCAGTCCCTCTGACCCTCAGTCCCTCCGTCCACCTGACCATCACTCCCTCTGACCCTCAGTCCCGCTGACCCTCAGTCCCTCTGACCCTCAGTCCCTCTGGCCCTCAGTCCCGCTGACCCTCATTCACTCTGACCCTCAGACCCTCTGACCCTCAGTCCCTCTGACCCTCAGTCCCTCTGGCCCTCAGTCCAGCGGACCCTCAGTCCCTCTGACCCTCAGTCCCTCTGACCATCAGTCCCTCTGACCCTCAGTCCCACTGACACTCAGTCCCTCTGATCCTAAGTCCCTCTGACCCTCAGTCCCTCTGACGCTCCGTCCCTCTGACCCTCAGTCCCTTGACCCTCACTCCCTTGACCCTCAGTCCCACAGACCCTCAGTCCCTCTGACCCTCAGTCCCTCTGACCCTCAGTCCCTCTGACCCTCAGTCCCTCTGACCCTCAGTCCCTCTGACCCACAGTCTCACTGTTCCTCAGTCCCTCCAACCCTCAGTCCCATTGACCCTCAGTACCATTGACCCTCAGTCCCTCTAACCCTCAGTCCATCAGACCCTCAACCCATTGACCCTCAGTCCCTCTGACCCTCACTCCCTCTGACCCCCTGTCCCTCTGACCCTCAGTCCCTCTGACAATCAGTCCATCTGATCATCACTCCCTCTGACCCTCAGTCCCACTGACCCTCAGTCCCTCTGACCCTCAGTCCCGCTTAACCTCAGTCCCTCTGACCATCAGTCCATCTGATCATCACTCCCTCTGACCCTCAGTCCCACTGACCCTCAGTCCCTCTGACCCTCAGTCCCTCCGACCCTCAGTCCCTCTGACCCTCAGTCCCTCTGACCCTCAGTCCCTCTGACCCTCAGTCCCACTGACCCTCAGTTCCACTGACACTCAGTCCCACTGACCCTCAGCCCCTCTGACCCTCAGCCCCTCTGACCCTCAGTCCCTCTGACCCTCTGACCCTCAGTCCCACTGACCCTCAGTCCCTCTGACCCTCAGTCCCTCTGACCCTCAGCCCCTCTGACCCTCAGTCCCTCTGACCCTCAGCCCCTCTGACCCTCAGCCCCTCTGACCCTCAGTCCCTCTGACCCTCTGACCCTCTGACCCTCAGTCCCTCTGACCCTCAGTCCCACTGACCCTCAGTCCCTCTGACCCTCAGTCCCACTGACCCTCAGTCCCACTGACCCTCAGTCCCTCTGACCCTCAGCCCCTCTGACCCTCAGTCCCACTGACCCTCAGTCCCACTGACCCTCAGTCCCTCTGACCCTCAATCCCGCTGACCCTCAGTCCCTCTGACCCTCAGTCCCTCTGACCCTCAGCCCCTCTGACCCTCAGTCCCACTGACCCTCATTCCCTCAGTCTCTCTGACCCTCAGTCCCTCTGACCCTCAGTCCCACTGACCCTCAGTCCCACTGACCCTCAGTCCCTCTGACACTCAGTCCCTCTGACCCTCAGTCCCACTGACCCTCAGTCCCTCTGACCCTCAGCCCCTCTGACCCTCAGTCCCACTGACCCTCAGTCCCACTGACCCTCAGTCCCTCTGACCCTCAGTCCCTCTGACCCTCAGTCTCTCTGACCATCAGTCCCTCTGACCCTCAGTCCCTCTGACCCTCAATCCCGCTGACCCTCAGTCCCTCTGACCCTCAGTCCCTCTGACCCTCAGTCCCTCTGACCCTCAATCCCGCTGACCCTCAGTCCCTCTGACCATCAGTCCCTCCGACCCTCAGTTCCACCGAACCTCAGACCCTCTGACCCTCAGTCCCTCTGACCCTCAGTCCCTCTGACCCTCAGACCCTCTGACCCTCAGTCCCTCTGAACCTCAGTCCCTCTGACCCTCAAACCCGCTGACCCTCAGTCCCTCTGACCCTCAGTCCCACTGACCATCAGTGCCCACAGTCAGTCACTGACCAGCTCCCTGAGAGCGGCCGCAGGGTTAATCGAGACGATGGAGGGGCTCCTCCGATCACTGTCAGTCCGTCTCACTCTCGCTCTGTTTACATCAGCTGTCCCGTGAGAGGGAAGATTCCGGCAATCACCAGATGTTTCACTGTTGCTCAAAGAGGGAAGTGATTCACAAATAACGGAGACCAAAATAAATCGAAAGGGCATGAGATTTTTTATTGGCTGAGTGAGATAATGCTGTCCAAACCGAAGCATTCCTCTCCATTCATTGGTCACCAGTCCCGGACACAGTTTCCTGTGTGTGATTGACAGGCTGAGGGACTTCCCTCATTAGCCAGAGGTGGTGAGGCTGGAGACTGAGGCTGGGCACAGCGGAGGGCACTGGGCAACGAGAGCGGACCCTGCCCTCCGCTCAGTCCCACTGACCCTCAGTCCCTCTGACGCTCAGACCCTCTGACCCTCAGTCAGACTGACCCTCAGTCCCACTGACCCTCAGTCCCTCTGACCCTCAGTCTCTCTGACCCTCAGTCCCTCTGACCCTCACTCCCTCTGACCCTCAGTCCCTCTGACCCTCAGTCCCACTGACCCTCAGTCCCTCTGACCCTCAGTCCCTCTGACCCTCAGTCCCTCTAACCCTCACTCCCTCTGACCCTCAGTCCCTCTGACCCTCAGTCTCTCTGACCCTCAGTCCCTCTGACCCTCACTCCCTCTGACCCTCAGTCCCTCTGACCCTCAGTCCCACTGACCCTCAGTCCCTCTGACCCTCAGCCCCTCTGACCCTCAGTCCCACTGACCCTCATTCCCTCAGTCTCTCTGACCCTCAGTCCCTCTGACCCTCAGTCCCACTGAACCTCAGTCCCACTGACCCTCAGTCCCACTGACCCTCAGTCCCTCAGTCCCTCTGACCCTCAGTCCCTCTGACCCTCAGTCCCACTGACCCTCAGTCCCACTGACACTCAATCCCACTGACCCTCAGTCCCTCTGACCCTCAGTCCCTCTGACCCTCAGTCCCACTGACCCTCAGCCCCTCTGACCCTCAGTCCCACTGACCCTCAGTCCCTCTGTCCCTCAGCCCCTCTGACCCTCAGTCCCACTGACCCTCATTCCCTCAGTCTCTCTGAACCTCAGTCCCTCTGACCCTCAGTCCCACTGACCCTCAGTCCCACTGACCCTCAGTCCCACTGACCCTCAGTCCCTCAGTCCCTCTGACCATCAGTCCCACTGACCCTCAGTCCCACTGACCCTCAGTCCCTCTGACACTCAGTCCCTCTGACCCTCAGTCCCACAGACCCTCAGTCCCTCTGACCCTCAGACCCTCTGACCCTCAGTCTCACTGACCCTCAGTCCCTCTGACCCTCAGTCCCACTGACCCTCAGTCCTACTGACACTCAGACCCTCCGACCCTCTGACCCTCAGTCCCACTGACCCTCAGTCCCTCAGACCCTCAGTCCCTCTGACCCTCAGTCCCTCTGACCCTCACTCACACTGATCCTCAGACCCTCTGACCCTCAGTCCCACTGACCCCCAGTCCCTCTGACCCCCAGTCCCTCTGACCCTCAGTCCCTCTGACACTCAGACCCTCTGACCCTCAGTCCCTCTGACCCTCAGTCCCACTGACCCTCAGTCCCACTGACCCTCAGTCCCTCTGACCCTCAGTCCCACTGACCCTCAGTCCCTCTGACCCTCAGTCCCTCTGACCCTCAGTCGCTCTGACCCTCAGTCCCTCTGACCCTCAGTCCCTCTGACCCTCAGTCCCTCTGACCCTGAGTCCCACTGACCCTCAGTCCCTCTGACCCTCAGTCCCACTGACCCTCAGTCCCACTGACACTCAGTCCCACTGACCCTCAGACACTCTGACCCTCAGTCCCTCTGACCCTCAGTCTCTCTGACCCTCAGACCCTCTGACCCTCAGTCTCTCTGACCCTCAGTCCCTCTGATCCTCAGTCCCACTGACCCTCAGTCCAACTGACCCTCAGTCCCTCCGACCCTCAGACCCTCTGACCCTCATTCCCTCTGATCATCAGTCCCTCTGACCCTCAGTCCCTCTGACCCTCAGTCCCTCTGATCCTCAGACCCTCTTACCCTCAGTCCCTCTGACCCTCAGTCCCTCTGACCCCCAGTCCCACTGACACTCAGTCCCTCTGACCCTCAGTCCCACTGACCCTCAGTCCCTCTGACCCTCAGTCCCTCTGACCCTCAGTCCATCTGATCATCACTCCCTCTGACCCTCAGTCCCACTGACCCTCTGACCCTCACTCCCTATGACACTCAGACCCTCTGACCCTCAGTCCCTCTGACCCTCAGTCCCTCTGATCCTCAGTCCCTCTGACTCTCAGTCCCTCAGACACTCTGACCCTCAGTCCCACTGACGCTCAGTGCCACTGACCCTCAGACCCTCTGACCCTCAGTCCCTCTGACCCTCAGTCCCACTGACCCTCTGACCCTCACTCCCTATGACACTCAGACCCTCTGACCCTCAGTCCCTCTGACCCTCAGTCCCAGTGACCCTCAGTCCCTCTGACCCTCAGTCCCTCTGACCCTCAGTCCCACTGAGCATCTGACCCTCACTCCCTATGACCCTCAGTCCCACTGACCCTCAGTCCCTCTGATCCTCAGTCCCACTGACCCTCAGTCCATCTGACCCTCAGTCCCTCTGACCCTCAGTCCCTCTGATCCTCAGTCCCTCTGGCCCTCAGTCCCACTGACCCTCAGTCCCTCTGACTCTCAGTCCCACTGACCCTCAGTCCCTCTGACCCTCAGACCCTCAGTCCCACTGATACTCAGTCCCTCTGATCCTAAGTCCCTCTGAACTTCAGTCCCTCAGACCCTCAGTCCCTTTGACCCTCAGTCCCACTGACCCTCATTCCCTCTGACCCTCAGTCCCTCTGATCCTCAGTCCCACTGACCCTCAGTCCATCTGACCCTCAGTCCCTCTGACCCTCAGTCCCTCTGATCCTCAGTCCCTCTGGCCCTCAGTCCCACTGACCCTCAGTCCCTCTGACTCTCAGTCCCACTGACCCTCAGTCCCTCTGACCCTCAATCCCTCAGACCCTCAGTCCCACTGACACTCAGTCCCTCTGATCCTAAGTCCCTCTGAACTTCAGTCCCTCAGACCCTCAGTCCCTTTGACCCTCAGTCCCACTGACCCTCATTCCCTCTGACCCTCAGTCCCTCTGACCCTCAGTCCCTCCGTCCACCTGACCATCACTCCCTCTGGCCCTCAGTCCCGCTGACCCTCAGTCCCTCTGACCCTCAGTCCCTCCGACCCTCAGTCCCACTGACCCTCAGTCCCACTGACCCTCAGTCCCTCTGACCCTCAGTCCCTCTGACCCTCAGTCCCTCTGACTCTCAGTCCCTCCGACCCTCAGTCCCACTGACCCTCTGTCCCTCCGACCCACAGTACCTCTGACCCTCAGTCCCTCTGACCCTCAGTCCCTCTGACCCACAGTCTCACTGTTCCTCAGTCCCTCCAACCCTCAGTCCCATTGACCCTCAGTACCATTGACCCTCAGTCCCTCTAACCCTCAGTCCATCAGACCCTCAACCCATTGACCCTCAGTCCCTCTGACCCTCACTCCCTCTGACCCCCTGTCCCTCTGACCCTCAGTCCCTCTGACAATCAGTCCATCTGATCATCACTCCCTCTGACCCTCAGTCCCACTGACCCTCAGTCCCTCTGACCCTCAGTCCCGCTTAACCTCAGTCCCTCTGACCCACAGTCCCTCTGACCATCAGTCCATCTGATCATCACTCCCTCTGACCCTCAGTCCCACTGACCCTCAGTCCCTCTGACCCTCAGTCCCACTGACCCTCAGTCCCTCTGACCCTCAGTCCCTCTGACCCTCAGCCCCTCTGACCCTCAGTCCCTCTGACCCTCAGTCCCTCCGACCCTCAGTCCCTCTGACCCTCAGTCCCACTGACCCTCTGACCCTCTGACCCTCAGTCCCACTGACCCTCAGTCCCTCTGACCCTCAGTCCCTCTGACCCTCAGCCCCTCTGACCCTCAGTCCCTCTGACCCTCAGCCCCTCTGACCCTCAGCCCCTCTGACCCTCAGTCCCTCTGACCCTCTGACCCTCTGACCCTCAGTCCCTCTGACCCTCAGTCCCACTGACCCTCAGTCCCTCCGACCCTCAATCTCACTGACCCTCAGTCCCACTGACCCTCAGTCCCTCTGACCCTCAGCCCCTCTGACCCTCAGTCCCTCAGTCCGTCTGATCATCACTCCCTCTGACCCTCAGTCTCACTGACCCTCAGTCCCTCTGACCCTCAGTCCCACTGACCATCAGTGCCCACAGTCAGTCACTGACCAGCTCCCTGAGAGCGGCCGCAGGGGTAATCGAGACGATGGAGAGGCTCCTCCGATCACTGTCAGTCCGTCTCACTCTCGCTCTGTTTACATCAGCTGTCCCGTGAGAGGCAGATTCCGGCAATCACCAGAAGTTTCACTGTTGCTCAAAGAGGGAAGTGATTCACAAATAACGGAGACCAAAATAAATCGAAAGGGCATGAGATTTTTTATTGGCTGAGTGAGATAATGCTGTCCAAACCGAAGCATTCCTCTCCATTCATTGGTCACCAGTCCCGGACACAGTTTCCTGTGTGTGATTGACAGGCTGAGGGACTTCCCTCATTAGCCAGAGGTGGTGAGGCTGGAGACTGAGGCTGGGCACAGCGGAGGGCACTGGGCAACGAGAGCGGACCCTGCCCTCCCCTCAGACCCTCTGACCCTCAGTCCCACTGACACTCAGTCCCTCTGACCCTCAGTCCCTCTGACCCTCAGTCCCACTGACCCTCATTCCCTCTGACCCTCAGTCTCACTGACCATCAGTCCCACTGACCCTCAGTCCCTCAGTCCCTCTGACCCTCAGTCCCACTGACCCTCAGTACCACTGACCCTCAGTCCCTCAGTCCCTCTGACACTCAGTCCCTCTGACCCTCAGTCCCACAGACCCTCAGTCTCACTGACCCTCAGTCCCTCTGACCCTCAGTCCCACTGACCCTCAGTCTCACTGACCCTCAGTCCCTCTGACCCTCAGTCCCACTGACCCTCAGTCCTACTGACACTCAGACCCTCCGACCCTCTGACCCTCAGTCCCACTGACCCTCAGTCCCTCAGACCCTCAGTCCCTCTGACCCTCAGTCCCTCTGACCCTCACTCACACTGATCCTCAGACCCTCTGACCCTCAGTCCCACTGACCCCCAGTCCTTCTGACCCCCAGTCCCTCTGACCCTCAGTCCCTCTGACACTCAGACCCTCTGACCCACAGTCCCTCTGACCCTCAGTCCCACTGACCCTCAGTCCCTCTGATCCTCAGACCCTCTGAACCACAGTCCCTCTGACCCTCAGTCCCTCTGACCCTCAGTCCCTCTGATCCTCAGTCCCACTGACACTCAGTCCCTGTGACCCTCAGTCCCTCTGACCCTCAGTCCCAATGATCCTCAGTCCCTCTGACCCTCAGTCCCTCTGATCCTCAGTCCCACTGACACTCAGTCCCTGTGATCCTCAGTCCCTCTGACCCTCAGTCCCACTGACCCTCTGACCCTCACTCCCTATGACACTCAGACCCTCTGACCCTCAGTCCCTCTGACCCTCAGTCCCTCTGATCCTCAGTCCCTCTGACCCTCAGTCCCTCTGACACTCAGTCCCTCTGACCCTCAGTCCCTCTGACCCTCAGTCCCTCTGACCCTCAGTCCCTCCGTCCACCTGACCATCACTCCCTCTGGCCCTCAATCCCGCTGACCCTCAGTCCCTCTGACCCACAGTCCCACTGACCATCAGTCCCTCTGACCCTCAGTCCCTCTGACCCTCAGTCCCACTGACCCTCAGTCCCTCTGACCCTCAGTCCCACTGACCATCAGTCCCACTGACCCTCAGTCCCTCTGACCCTCATTCTCACTGACCCACAGTACTTCTGACCCTCAGTCCCTCTGACCCTCAGTCCCTCTGACCCTCAGTCCCACTGACCCTCAGTCCCTCTGACCCTCAATCCCTCTGACCCTCAATCCCTCTGACCCTCAGTCCCACTGACACTCAGTCCCTCTGATCCTAAGTCCCTCTGACCCTCAGTCCCTCTGACGCTCAGTCCCTCTGACCCTCAGTCCATTGACCCTCACTCCCTTGACCCTCAGTCCCACTGACCCTCAGTCCCTCTGACCCTCAGTCCCTCTGACGCTCCGTCCCTCTGACCCTCAGTCCCTTGACCCTCACTCCCTTGACCCTCAGTCCCTCTGACCCTCAGTCCCTCTGACCCTCAGTCCCTCTGACGCTCAGTCCCTCTGACCCTCACTCCCTCTGACCCCCAGTCCCTCTGACCATCAGTCCATCTGATCATCACTCCCTCTGACCCTCAGTCCCGCTTAACCTCAGTCTCTCTGACCATCAGTCCATCTGATCATCACTCCCTCTGACCCTCAGTCCCTCTGACCCTCAGTCCCTCTAACGCTCCGTCCCTCTGACCCTCAGTCCCTTGACCCTCACTCCCTTGACCCTCAGTCCCTCAGTCCCTCAGTCCCTCTGACCCTCAGTCCCACTGACCCTCAGTCCCTCTGAACCTAAGTCCCTCTGACCCTCAGTCCCTCCGACCCTCAGTCCCTCTGACCCTCAGTCCCACTGACCCTCAGTCCCTCTGACCCTCAGTCCCTCTGACCCTCAGTCCCTCTGACCCTCAGTCCATCTGATCATCACTCCCTCTGACCCTCAGTCCCACTGACCCTCAGTCCCTCTGACCCTCAGTCCCTCTGACCCTCAGTCCCACTGACCCACAGTCCCTCTGACCCTCCGTCCCTCTGACCCTCAGTCCCACTGACCCTCAGTCCCTCTGACCCTCAATCCCTCTGACCCTCAGTCCCACTGACACTCAGTCCCTCTGATCCTAAGTCCCTCTGACCCTCAGTCCCACTGACCCTCAGTCCCTCTGACCCTCAATCCCTCTGACCCTCAGTCCCACTGACACTCAGTCCCTCTGATCCTAAATCCCTCTGACCCTCAGTCCCTCTGACGCTCAGTCCCTCTGACCCTCAGTCCCTTGACCCTCAGTCCCTCTGACCCTCAGTCCCTCTGACCCTCAGTCCCTCTGACCCTCAGTCCCGCTGATCCTCAGTCCCACTGACACTCAGTCCCTGTGATCCTCAGTCCCACTGACCCTCAGTCCCTCTGACACTCAGTCCCTCTGACCCTCAGTCCCTCTGACCCTCAGTCCCTCTGACCCTCAGTCCCTCTGACACTCAGTCCCTCTGACCCTCAGTCCCTCTGACCCTCAGTCCCTCTGACCCTCAGTCCCTCCGTCCACCTGACCATCACTCCCTCTGGCCCTCAATCCCGCTGACCCTCAGTCCCTCTGACCCTCAGTCCCACTGACCATCAGTCCCTCTGACCCTCAGTCCCTCTGACCCTCAGTCCCACTGACCCTCAGTCCCTCTGACCCTCAGTCCCTTGACCCTCACTCCCTTGACCCTCAGTCCCACTGACCCTCAGTCCCTCTGACCCTCAGTCCCTCTGACGCTCCGTCCCTCTGACCCTCAGTCCCTTGACCCTCACTCCCTTGACCCTCAGTCCCTCTGACCCTCAGTCCCTCTGACCCTCAGTCCCTCTGACGCTCAGTCCCTCTGACCCTCACTCCCTCTGACCCCCAGTCCCTCTGACCCTCAGTCCCTCTGACCCTTAGTCCCTCTGACCATCAGTCCATCTGATCATCACTCCCTCTGACCCTCAGTCCCGCTTAACCTCAGTCCCTCTGACCATCAGTCCATCTGATCATCACTCACTCTGACCCTCAGTCCCTCTGACCCTCAGTCCCTCTGACGCTCCGTCCCTCTGACCCTCAGTCCCTTGACCCTCACTCCCTTGACCCTCAGTCCCTCTGACCCTCAGTCCCTCTGACCCTCAGTCCCTCTGATCCTCAGTCCCTCTGACCCTCAGTGCCTCCGACCCTCAGTCCCTCTGACCCGCAGTCCCTCTGACCCTCAGTCCATCTGATCATCACTCCCTCTGACCCTCAGTCCCACTGACCCTCAGTCCCTCTGAACCTCAGTCCCTCTGACCCTCAGTCCCTCCGACCCTCAGTCCCTCTGACCCTCAGTCCCACTGACCCTCAGTCCCTCTGACCCTCAGTCCCTCTGACCCTCAGTCCCTCTGACCCTCAGTCCATCTGATCATCACTCCCTCTGACCCTCAGTCCCACTGACCCTCAGTCCCTCTGACCCTCAGTCCCTCTGACCCTCAGTCCCACTGACCCTCAGTCCCTCTGACCCTCAATCCCTCTGACCCTCAGTCCCACTGACACTCAGTCCCTCTGATCCTAAGTCCCTCTGACCCTCAGTCCCTCTGACGCTCAGTCCCTCTGACCCTCAGTCCCTTGACCCTCACTCCCTTGACCCTCAGTCCCTCTGACCCTCAGTCCCTCTGACCCTCAGTCCCTCTGACGCTCAGTCCCTCTGACCCTCACTCCCTCTGACCCCCAGTCCCTCTGACCCTCAGTCCCTCTGACCCTCAGTCCCTCTGACCATCAGTCCATCTGATCATCACTCCCTCTGACCCTCAGTCCCGCTTAACCTCAGTCCCTCTGACGATCAGTCCATCTGATCATCACTCCCTCTGACCCTCAGTCCCTCTGACCCTCAGTCCCTCTGACGCTCCGTCCCTCTGACCCTCAGTCCCTTGACCCTCAGTCCCTTGACCCTCAGTCCCTCTGACCCTCAGTCCCTCTGACCCTCAGTCCCTCTGATCCTCAGTCCCTCTGACCCTCAGTGCCTCCGACCCTCAGTCCCTCTGACCCGCAGTCCCTCTGACCCTCAGTCCATCTGATCATCACTCCCTCTGACCCTCAGTCCCACTGACCCTCAGTCCCTCTGAACCTCAGTCCCTCTGACCCTCAGTCCCTCCGACCCTCAGTCCCTCTGACCCTCAGTCCCACTGACCCTCAGTCCCTCTGACCCTCAGTCCCTCTGACCCTCAGTCCCTCTGACCCTCAGTCCCTCTGATCCTCAGTCCCACTGACACTCAGTCCCTGTGATCCTCAGTCCCTCTGACCCTCAGTCCCACTGACCCTCTGACCCTCACTCCCTATGACACTCAGACCCTCTGACCCTCAGTCCCTCTGACCCTCAGTCCCTCTGATCCTCAGTCCCTCTGACCCTCAGTCCCTCTGACACTCAGTCCCTCTGACCCTCAGTCCCTCTGACCCTCAGCCCCTCTGACCCTCAGTCCCTCCGTCCACCTGACCATCACTCCCTCTGGCCCTCAATCCCGCTGACCCTCAGTCCCTCTGACCCTCAGTCCCACTGACCATCAGTCCCTCTGACCCTCAGTCCCTCTGGCCCTCAGTCCCACTGACCCTCAGTCCCTCTGACCCTCAGTCCCACTGACCCTCAGTCCCACTGACCCTCAATCTCTCTGACCCTCAGTCCCACTGACACTCAGTCCCACTGATCCTAAGTCCCTCTGACCCTCAGTCCCTCTGACGCTCAGTCCCTCTGACTCTCAGTCCCTTGACCCTCACTCCCTTGACCCTCAGTCCCACTGACCCTCACTCCCTTGACCCTCAGTCCCTCTGACCCTCTGACCCTCAGTCCCTCTGACCCTCAGTCCCTCTGACCCTCAGTCCCTCTAACTCTCAGTCCCTCCGACCCTCAGTCCCACTGACCCTCAGTCCCTCTGATCCTCAGTCCCACTGACCCTCTGTCCCTCCGACCCACAGTACCTCTGACCCTCAATCCCTCTGACCCTCAGTCCCTCTGACACACAGTCCCTCTGACCCTCACTCCCTCTGACCCCCAGTCCCTCTGACCCTCAGTCCCTCTGACCCTCAGTCCCTCTGACCCTCAGTCCCTCTGAAAATCAGTCCAGCTGATCATCACTCCCTCTGACCCTCAGTCCCGCTTAACCTCAGTCCCTCTGACCATCAGTCCATCTGATCATCACTCCCTCTGACCCTCAGTCCCACTGACCCTCAGTCCCTCTGACCCTCAGTCCCTCTGACCCTCAGTCCCTCAGATCCTCAGACCCTCTGACCCTCAGTGCCTCCGACCCTCAGTCCCTCTGACCCGCAATCCCTCTGACCCTCAGTCCATCTGATCATCACTCCCTCTGACCCTCAGTCCCACTGACCCTCAGTCCCTCTGAACCTCAGTCCCTCTGACCCTCAGTTCCTCCGACCCTCAGTCCCTCTGACCCTCAGTCCCACTGACCCTCAGTCCTACTGACACTCAGACACTCCGACCCTCTGACCCTCAGTCCCACTGACCATCAGTCCCTCAGACCCTCAGTCCCTCTGACCCTCAGTCCCTCTGACCCTCAGAGACTCTGACCCTCAGTCCCTCTGACCCTCAGTCCCTCTGACCCTCACTCACACTGATCCTCAGACCCTCTAACCCTCAGTCCCACTGACCCCCAGTCCCTCTGACCCTCAGTCCCTCTGACCCACAGTCCCTCTGACCCTCAGAGACTCTGACCCTCAGTCCCTCTGACCCTCAGTCCCTCTGACCCTCAGTCCCACTGACAGTCAGTCCCTCTGATTCTTAGACCCTCTGACCCACAGTCCCTCTGACCCTCAGTCAGACTGACCCTCAGTCCCTCAGACCCTCTGACCCTCAGTCCCACTGACGCTCAGTGCCACTGACCCTCAGACCCTCTGACCCTCAGTCCCTCTGACCCTCAGTCCCTCTGACCCTCAGTCCGACTGACCCTCTGACCCTCACTCCCTATGACACTCAGACCCTCTGACCCTCAGTCCCTCTGACCCTCAGTCCCTCTGACCCTCAGTCCGACTGACCCTCTGACCCTCACTCCCTATGACACTCAGACCCTCTGACCCTCAGACCCTCTGACCCTCAGTCCCTCTGACCCTCAGTCCCTCTGACCCTCAGTCCGACTGACCCTCTGACCCTCACTCCCTATGACACTCAGTCCCTCTGACCCTCAGTCCCTCTGACACTCAGTCCCTCTGACCCTCAGTCCCACCGACCCTCAGTCACTCTGACCCTCAGTCCCACTGACCCTCAGTCCCTCTGACCCTCAGTCCCTCTGACCCCCAGTCTCACTGACCCTCAGTCCCTCTGACCCTCAATCCCGCTGACCCTCAGCCCCTCTGACCCTCAGTCCCTCTGACCCTCAGTTCCTCCGAACCTCAGTCCCTCTGACCCTCAGTCCCTCTGACCCACAGTCCCTCTGACCCACAGTCCCTCTGACCCTCAGCCCCTCTGACCCTCAGTCCCTCAGTCCGTCTGATCATCACTCCCTCTGACCCTCAGTTCCTCCGAACCTCAGTCCCTCTGACCCTCAGTCCCTCTGACCCTCAGTCCCTCTGACCCACAGTCCCTCTGACCCTCCCTCCCACTGACCCACAGTCCCGCTGACCCTCAGTCCCACTGACTCTCAGTCCCTCTGACCCTCAGTCCCACTGACTCTCAGTCCCTCTGACCCTCAGTCCCACTGACCCTCAGTCCCACTGACCCTCAGTCCCACTGACCCTCAGTCCCTCTGACCCTCAGTCCCTCTGACCCTCAGTCCCTCTGACCCTCAGTCCCTCTGACCCTCATTCCCACTGACCCTCAGTCCCTCCGACCCTCAGACCCTCTGACCCTCAGTCCCTCTGACCCTCAGTCCCTCTGACCCTCAGTCCCTCTGACCCTCATTCCCACTGACCCTCAGACCCTCTGACCCTCAGTCCCTCTGACCCTCAGTCCCTCTGATCCTCAGACCCTCTGACCCTCAGTCCCTCTGACCCTCAGTCCCTCTGATCCTCAGTCCCTCTGACACTCAAACCCGCTGACCCTCACTCCCTCTGACCCTCAGTCCCTCAGATCATCACTCCCACTGACCCTCAGTCCCTCTGACCCTCAGTCCCACTGACCCTCAGTCCCACTGACACTCAGTCCCACTGACGCTCCGTCCCTCTGACCCTCAGTCCCTCTGACCCTCAGTCCCACAGACCCTCAGTCACTCTGACCCTCAGTCCCTCTGACCCTCAGTCCCTCTGACCCTCAGTCCCACTGACCCTCAGTCCCTCCGACCCTCAGTCCCTCTAACTCTCAGTCCCTCTGACGCTCAGTCCCTCTGACCCTCAGTCCATCAGACCCTCAACCCATTGACCCTCAGTCCCTCTGACCCTCACTCCCTCTGACCCCCTGTCCCTCTGACCCTCAGTCCCTCTGACCCTCAGCCCCTCTGACAATCAGTCCATCTGATCATCACTCCCTCTGACCCTCAGTCCCACTGACACTCAGTCCCTCTGACCCTCAGTCCCTCCGACCCTCAGTTCCACTGACACTCAGTCCCTCTGACCCTCAGTCCCTCTGACACTCAGTCCCTCTGACACTCAGTCCCTCTGACCCTCAGTCCCACCGACCCTCAGTCCCTCTGATCCTCAGTCCCACTGACCCTCAGTCCCTCTGACCCTCAGTCCCACTGACCCTCAGTCCCTCCGACCCTCAGTCCCTCTGACCCTCAGTCCCTCTGACCCTCAGTCTCACTGACCCTCAGTCCCTCTGACCATCAGTCCCTCCGACCCTCAGTTCCTCTGACCCTCAGTCCCTCTTAAACTGAGTCCCACTGACCCTCAGTCCCTCTGACCCTCAGTCCCTCTGACCCTCACTCCCTTGACCCTCAGTCCCTCTGACCCTCAGTCCCTCTGACCCTCAGTCCCACTGACCCTCAGTCCCTCTGACCCTCAGTCCCACTGACCCTCAGTCCCTCTGACCCTCAGTCCCACTGACCCTCAGTCCCTCTGACCCTCAGTCCCACTGACCCTCAGTCCCACTGACCCTCAGTCCCACTGACCCTCAGTCCCTCTGACCCTCAGTCCCTCTGACCCTCAGTCCCTCTGACCCTCAGTCCCTCCGACCCTCAGTCCCTCTGACCCTCAGTCCCACTGACCCTCAGTCCCTCCGACCCTCAGTCCCTCTGACCCTCAGTCCCTCTGACCCTCATTCTCTCTGACCCTCAGTCCCTCTGACCCTCAGTCCCTCTGACCCTCAGTCCCTCTGACCCTCAGTCCCTTGACCCTCACTCCATTGACCCTCAGACCCTCTGACCCTCAGTCCCTCTGACCCTCAGTCCCTCTGACCCTCAGACCCTCTGACCCTCAGTCCCTCTGACCCTCAGTCCCTCCGACCCTCAGTCCCTCTGACCCTCAGTCCCTCCGACCCTCAGTCCCTCTGACCCTCAGTCCCTCTGACCCTCAGTCCCTCTGACCCTCAGTCCCTCTGACCCTCAGACCCTCTGACCCTCAGTCCCTCTGACCCTCAGTCCCTCTGACCCTCAGTCCCTCTGACCCTCAGTCCCCCTGACCCTCAGTCCCTCTGACCCTCAGTCCCTCTGACCCTCAGTCCCTCTGACCCTCAGTCCCTCTGACCCTCAGTCCCTCTGACCCTCAGTCCCCCTGACCCTCAGTCCCTCTGACCCTCAGTCCCTCTGACCCTCTGTCCCTCTGACCCTCAGTCCCACTGACCATCAGTGCCCACAGTCAGTCACTGACCAGCTCCCTGAGAGCGGCCGCAGGGGTAATCAAGACGATGGAGGGGCTCCTCCGATCACTGTCAGTCCGTCTCACTCTCGCTCTGTTTACATCAGCTATCCCGTGAGAGGGAAGATTCCGGAAATCACCAGAAGTTTCACTGTTGCTCAAAGAGGGAAGTGATTCACAAATAACGGAGAGCAAAATAAATAGAAAGGGCACGAGATTTTTTATTGGCTGAGTGAGATAATGCTGTCCAAACCGAAGCATTCCTGTCCATTCATTGGTCACCAGTCCCGGACTCCGTTTCCTGTGTGTGATTGACAGGCTGAGGGACTTCCCTCATTAGCCAGAGGTGGTGAGGCTGGAGACTGAGGCTGGGCACAGCGGAGGGCACTGGGCAACGAGAGCGGACCCTGCCCTCCCCTCAGACCCTCTGACCCTCAGTCCCACTGACACTCAGTCCCTCTGACCCTCACTCCCTCTGACCCTCAGTCCCGCTGACTCTCAGTCCCTCTGACCCTCCCTCCCACTGACCCTCCCTCCCTCTGACTCTCAGTCCCACTGACCCACAGTCACTCTGACCCTCAGTCCCTCTGACCCTCAGTCCCACTGACCCTCAGTCCCTCTGACCCTCAGTCCCTCTGACCCTCAGTCCCACTGACCCTCAGTCCCACTGACCCTCAGTCCCTCTGACCCTCAGTCCCTCTGACACTCAGTCCCTCTGACCCTGAGTCCCACTGACCCTCAGACCCTCTGACCCTCAGTCCCTCTGACCCTCAGTCCCACTGACCCTCAGTCCCACTGACCCTCAGACCCTCTGACCTTCAGTCCCTCTGACCCTCTCTCCATCTGACCCTCAGTCCCACTGACCCTCAGACCCTCTGACCCTCGGTCCCTCTGACCCTCAGTCCCTCTGACCCTCAGTCCCTCTGACCCTCAGACCCTCTGACCATCAGTCCCTCTGACCCTCAGTCCCTCTGACCCTCAGTCCCTTGACCCTCAACCATTGACCCTCAGTCCCTCTGACCCTCAGTCCCACTGACCCTCAGTCCCTCTGACCCTCAGTCCCTCTGACCATCAGTCACTCTGACCCTCAGACCCTCTGACCCTCAGTCCCTCTGACCCTCTCTCCATCTGACCGTCAGTCCCACTGACCCTCAGTCCCACTGACACTCAGTCCCTCTGACCCTCAGTCCCTCTGACCCTCAGTCCCACTGACACTCAGTCCCTCTGACCCTCAGTCCCTCTGACCCTCAGTCCCTCTGACCCTCAGTCCCACTGACACTCATTCCCTCTGACCCTCAGTCCCTCTGACCCTCAGTCCCACTGACCCTCAGACCCACTGACCCTCAGTCCCACTGACACTCAGTCCCACCGACCCTCAGTCCCACTGACCATCAGTCCCTCAGACCCTCAGTCCCTCTGACCCTCAGTCCCTCTGACCCTAACTCACACTGAACCTCAGACCCTCTGACCCTCAGTCCCACTGACACTCAGACCCTCTGACCCTCAGAGACTCTGACCCTCAGACCCTCTGACCCTCAGTCCCTCTGACCCTCAGTACCACTGACCCTCAGTCCCTCTGACCCTCAGTCCCACTGACACTCAGTCCCTCTGACCCTCAGTCCCTCTGACCCTCAGTCCCTCTGACCCTCAGTCAGACTGACCCTCAGTCCCTCTGACTCTCAGTCCCTCAGACCCTCAGTCCCTCTGACCCTCAGTCCCTCTGACCCTCAGTCCCACTGACCCTCTGACCCTCACTCCCTATGACACTCAGACCCTCTGACCCTCAGTCCCTCTGATCCTCAGTCCCTCTGACCCTCAGTCCCAGTGACCCTCAGTCCCTCTGACCCTCAGACCCTCTGACCCTCAGTCCCACTGACGCTCAATGCCACTGACCCTCAGTCCCTCTGACCCTCAGTCTCACTGACCCTCAGTCCCTCTGACCCTCAGTTCCACTGACCCTCAGTCCCACTGACTCTCAGTCATAGAACATAGATACATAGAACAGTTCAGCACAGTACAGGCCCTTCGGCCCTCGATGTTGTGCCGAGCATTGTCCGAGACCAAGATCAAGCTATCACACTCCCTATCACTCTGGTGTGCTCCATGTGCTTATCCAATAACCGCTTGAAAGTTCCTAAAGTGTCCGACTCCACTATCACAGCAGGCAGTCCATTCCACACCCCAACCACTCTCTGAGTAAAGAATCTACCTCGGACATCCCTTCTATATCTCCCCCCATGCACCTTATAGTTATGCCCCCTTGTAACAGCTGCCTCTACCCGAGGAAATAGTCTCTGAACATCCACTCTATCTATCCCCCTCATCATCTTATAAACCTCTATTAAGTCGCCTCTCATCCTCCTCCGCTCTAAAGAGAAAAGCCCCAACTCCCTCAATCTTTCCTCATAAGACCTCCCCGCCAAACCAGGCAGCATCCTGGTAAATCTCCTTTACACTCTTTCCACTGCTTCCACGTCCTTCCTATAGTGAGGTGACCAGAACTGCACACAATATTCCAAATGTGGTCTCACCAAGGTCCTGTACAGTTGCAGCATAAACTCACGGTTCTTAAACTCAAACCCTCTGTTAATAAACGCCAACACACCATAGGCCTTCTTAACTGCTCTATCCACTTGAGTGGCAACCTTCAGAGATCCCACTGACTCTCAGTCCCACTGACCCACAGACCCTCTGACCCCCAGTCCCTCTGACCCTCAGTCCCACTGACCCACAGACCCTCGGACCCTCAGACCCTCGGACCCTCAGTCCCACTAACACTCAGTCCCGCTGACCCTCAGTCCCTCTGACCCTCAGTCCCTCTGACCCTTAGTCCCTCTGACTCTCAGTCCCTCCGACCCTCAGTCCCACTGACCCTCAGACCCACTGACCCTCAGTCCCTCTGACCCTCAGTCCCACTGACCCACAGACCCTCGGACCCTCAGACCCTCGGACCCTCAGTCCCACTGACACTCAGACCCACTGACCCTCAGTCCCTCTGACCCTCAGTCCCACTGACACTCAGTCCCTCTGACCCTCAGTCCCTCTGACCCTCTGACCCTCTGACCCTCAGTCCCTCCGACCATCAGTCCCTCTGACCCTCAGTCCCTCTGACCCTCAGTCCCTCTGACCCTCAGTCCCACTGACACTCAGTCCCTCTGACCCTTAGTCCCTCTCACCCTCAGTCCCTCTGACCCTCTGACCCTCTGACCCTCAGTCCCTCTGACCCTCAGTCCCTCTGACCCTCAGTCCCACTGACCCTCAGACCCACTGACCCACAGACCCACTGACCCTCAGTCCCTCTGACCCTCAGACCCACTGACCCGCAGTCCCTCTGACCCTCAGTCCCACTGACCCTCATTCCCTCTGACCCTCAGTCCCACTGACACTCAGTCCCTCTGACCCTCAGTCCCTCTGACCCTCAGTCCCTCAGTCCCTCTGACCCTCAGTCCCTCTGACCCTCAGTCCCTCAGTCTCTCTGACCCTCAGTCCCACTGATCCTCAGTCCCTCTGACCCTCAGTCCCTCTGACCCTCAGTCCCTCTGACCCTCAGTCCCACTGACCCTCAGTCCCTTGACCCTCACTCCCACTGACCCTCAGTCCCTCTGACCCTCAGTCTCTCTGACCCTCAGTCCCTCTGACCCTCAGTCCCACTGATCCTCAGTCCCACTGACCCTCAGTCCCTCTGACCCTCAGTCCCTCTGACCCTCAGTCCCACTGATCCACAGTCCCACTGACCCTCAGTCCCTCTGACCCTCAGTCCCTCTGACCCTCAGTCCCACTGACCCTCAGTCCCTCTGACCCTCAGTCCCTCTGACCCTCAGTCCCACTGACCCTCATTCCCTCTGACCCTCAGTCTCTCTGACCCTCAGTCCCAGTGACCCTCAGTCCCACTGACCTCCCTCCCTCTGACCCTCAGTCCCTCTGACCCTCAGTCCCGCTGACCCTCAGTCCCTCTGACCCTCCCTCCTACTGACCCTCAGTCCCTCTGACCCTCAGTCCCTCTGACCATCAGTACCTCTGTCCCTCAGTCCCTCTGACCCTCAGTCCCTCTGACCCTCAGTCCCTCTGACCCTCAGTCCCTCTGATCCTCAGTCCCTCTGACCCTCAGTCCCTCTGAACCTCATTCCCTCTGACCGTCAGACCCTCGGACCCTCAGTCCCTCTGACCCTCAGTCCCTCTGACCTTCAGTCCCTCTGATCCTCAGTCCCTCTGACCCTCAGTCCCTCTGACCCTCAGTCCCTCTGACCCTCAGTCCCACTGACCCTCAGTCCCTCTGACCCTCCGTCCCACTGAACCTCAGTCCCTCGGACCCTCAGTCCCACTGACCCTCAGTCCCTCTGACCCTCAGTCCCTCTGACCCTCAGTCCCACTGACCCTCAGTCCCTCTGACCCTCCGTCCCACTGAACCTCAGTCCCTCTGACCCTCAGTCCCACTGACCCTCATTCCCACAGACCCTCCCTCCCTCTGACCCTTAGTCCCTCTGACCCTCATTCTCACTGACCCTCAGTCCCTCTGACCCTCAGTCCCTCTGACCCTCAGTCCCTCTGACCCTCAGTCCCTCAGTCCCTCTGACCCTCAGTCCCTCAGTCCCACTGTGCCTCAGTCCCTCTGACCCTCAGTCCCACTGAACCTCACTCCCTCTGAGCTCAGTCCCTCTGACCCTCACTCCCTCTGACGCTCAGTCTCTCTGACCCTCAGTCTCACTGACCCTCACTCCCTATGACCCTCACTTCCTCTGACCCTCAGTCCCTCTGACCCTCAGTCCCTCTGACCCTCACAGTGCAGTGCTCCCTCAGTACTGCCCCTCCGACAGTGCAGCGCCCCCTCAGTACTGACCCTCCGACAGTGCAGTGCTCCCTCAGTACCGCCCATCCAACTGTGCAGCTCTCCCTCAGTACTTCCCCTCCGACAGTGCAGCGTTCCCTCAGTACAGACCCTCCGACAGTGCCGCGCTCCCTCAGTACTGACACTCCAACAGTGCAGCACTCCCTCAGTACTGCCCCTCCAACTGTGCAGCGCTCCCTCAGTACTGCCCCTCCAACAGTGCAGCGCTCCCAGAGTACTGCCCCTCCGACAGTGCAGTGCTCCCTCAGTACCGCCCCTCCAACTGTGCAGCGCTCCCTCAGTACTTCCCCTCCAACTGTGCAGCGCTCCCTCAGTACTGCCTCTCCGACAGTGCAGCGCTTCCTCAGTACTGCCCCTCCGACAGTGCGGCGCTCCCTCAGTACTGCCCCTCCGACAGTGCGGCGCTCCCTCAGTACTGCCTCTCCGACAGTGCGGCGCTCCCTCAGTACTGCCCCTCCGACAGTGCAGCGCTTCCTCAGTACTGCCCCTCCGACAGTGCGGCGCTCCCTCAGTACTGCCTCTCCGAGAGTGCGGCGCTCCCTCAGTACTGACCCTCCGACAGTGCAGCGCTCCCTCAGTACTGCCCCTCCGACAGTTCGGCGCTCCCTCAGTACTGCCACTGAGACAGTGCGGTGCTCCCTCAGTACTGCCACTGAGACAGTGCGGCGCCCCCTCAGTACTGACCCTCATTCCCTCTGACCCTCTCCTCCCCTCAGTCCCGCCAACCGTTTCCACAGCCCTCTGGGGCAGAGAATTCCAAAGATTCACAACCCTCTGAGTGAAGAAATTCCTCCTCATCTCAGTCTAAAATGGCCGACCCCTTATCCTGAGACTACGCCCCCTAGTTCTAGACTCTCCAGCCAGGGGAAACAACCTCTCAGCATCTACCCTGTCAATCCCCTTCAGAATCTTGTATCTTTCAATGAGATCACCTCTCATTCTTCTAAACTCCAGAGAGTATTGGCCCATTCTACACAATCTCTCATCACAGGTCACCCCTCTCATCCCAGGAATCAATCTAGTGAACCTTCGTTGCACCGCCTCCATGGAAAGTATATCCTTCCACAGATAAGGAGACCAAAACTGTGCACAGTACTCCAGGTGTGGTCTCACCAAGGCCCTGTACAATTGTAGTAAGACTTCCTTACTCTTATACTCCAACCCACTTGCAATAAAGGCCAACATTCCATTTGCCTTCCTAATTGCTTGATGTACCTGCATGCTAACTTTCTGTGTTTCCTGTATGAGTGAATACACCTGAATCTCTCTGAACACCAACATTTAATAGTTTCTCACCATTTAAAAATATTCTGTTTTTCTATTCTTGCGACCAAATTGAATAACCTCACCTGTCCCCTCTGGTTCTTTTGCCAAATACCTTAAACCTGTGCTCTCTGGTGTCCGACCCTCCTGCCACTGGAAACAGTTTCTCCTTATTTCCTCCATCAAAACCCTTGTTGATTTTGAACACCTCTATCAAATCTCCCCTTAACCTTCTCTGCTCTGAGGAGAACAACCCCAGCTTCTCCAGTCTCTCCACATATCTGAAATCATTCTTCCCTGGTACGCTCCCAGTAAATTTCCACTGCACCCTCTCTGGAATTTTTTGAGGATGTAACTGGTAGAATAGATAAGGGAGAACCAGTAGATGTGGTGTATTTGGACTTTCAGAAGGCTTTCGATGAGGTCCCGCATAAGAGATTAGCGTGTAAAGCTAAGGCACATGGGATTGGGGGTAAGGTACTGACTTGGATAGAGAACTGGTTGGCAGACAGAAAGCAAAGAGTTGGAATAAACGGGTCTTTTTCCGAGTGACAGGCAGTGACTAGTGGGGTACCGCAGGGATCGGTGCTAGGACCCCAGCTATTCACAATATATATTAATGATCTAGACGAGGGGACTAGATGTAATATCTCTAAGTTTGCAGACGACACAATGGGTGAAACTAGAACTAGGGGGCATAGTCTTAGAATAAGGGGCTGCTCTTTCAAAACTGAGATGAGAAGGAACTACTTCACTCAGAGGGTGGTAGGTCCATGGAATATGCTGCCCCAAAAAGCTGTAGAAGCTACATCATTACATAAATTTAAAACAGAAACAGACAGTTTCCTAGAAGTAAAGGGAATTAAGGGTTACGGGGAGCGGGCAGGAATTTGGACACGAGTCTAGGTTCGGATCGGTCATGGCCCTGTGGGTAGCGGAGCGGGCCCAGGGGCCGTGTAGCCTGATCCTGCTCCTATTTCATGTGTCCAATTCTGTTAGGTTCAGGAGATGGTTCCGTGATAGTAGATTGGCGGTTAGGATCAGATCAGCCATGATCTTATTGAATGGCGGAGCAGGCTCGAGGGGCCAATTTGCCTACTCCTGCTCCTATTTCTTATGTTCTTATGTTCTTATTAAAGCTGGGTGGGCGTGTGTGCTGTGAGGAGGATGCAGAGAAACTCCAGTATGATTTGGACAGGTTGGGTAATTGGACAGGTGCATGGCAGATGCAGTATAATGTGGATAAATGCGAGGTTATCCACTTTGGTGGCAAAAACAGGAAGACAGATTATTATCTGAATGGCAATAGATTGGGAAAAGGGGAAGTGCAACGAGACCTGGGAGTCCTTGTGCACCAGTCACTGAAGGTAAGCATGCAGGTGCAGCAGGCGGTTAAGAAGGCAAATGGTATGTTGGCCTTCATAGTGAGAGGATTCGAGTACAGGAGCAAGGATGTCTTGCTGCAGTTGTACAAGGCCTTGGTGAGACAACACCTTGAGTATTGTGTGCAATTTTGGTCGCCTTATCTGAGGAAGGATGTTCTTGCCATGGAGGGAGTTCAGCAAAGATTCACCAGACTGATACCTGGGATGGCAGGAATGACGTATGAAGAGAGATTGGGTCGATTAGGCTTATATTCGCTAGAGTTTCGAAGAATGAGAGGGGATCTCATTGAAACTTAGAAAATTCAAACAGGACTAGACAGACCAGATGCAGGAAGGATGTTCCCGATGGTCGGGGAAGTCCAGAACCAGAGGCCACAGTCTAAGGACAAGGGGTAAGCCATTTAGAACTGAGATGAGGAGGAATTTCTTCACCCAGAGAGTGGTGAACCTGTGGAATTCTCTACCACAGAAGGCAGTTGAGGCCAATTCATTAAATATATTCAAGAAGGAGTTAGATATATTTCTTAAGGCTAAAGGGATCAAGGGATATGGGGAGAAGGCAGGGACAGGGTACTGAATTTGGATGAT
This sequence comes from Squalus acanthias, assembly GCA_030390025.1. NCBI lineage: Eukaryota > Metazoa > Chordata > Chondrichthyes > Squaliformes > Squalidae > Squalus > Squalus acanthias. The sequence goes on from JASTWF010000418.1 coordinate 46,800, forward strand.
CAGCCATGATCTCATCGAATGGCGGAGCAGGCTCGAGGGGCCGAATGGCCTACTCCTGCTCCTATCTTCTATGTTTCTATGTTTCTGCCCAGAATTGGACTCAGTGCTCCAGTTGGGGCCTAACCAGTGATTTGTAAAGGTTCAGCATAACTTCCTTGGTTTTGTACTCTCCGCATCTATTAATAGACCCAAGGATCCTGTATACATTTTTAACAACCTTCTCAAATAGTCCTCCCATCTTCAAAGACTTGTGTACGTACACGCCCAAGGTCTCTCTCTTCCTGCACACTCTTTGAAATTGTATCATTTAGTTTATATTGCCTCTCAATTCTTCCGACCAAAATGTATCACTTCGCACTTCTCTGCGTTAAACTTCATCTGCCATGTGTCTGCCCATTCCACCAGCCTGTCTCTGGCCCCCTGAAGTCTGCTACTATCCTCCTCACTGTTGACTACATTTCCGAGTTTTGTATCATCTACAAACTTGGAAATGATGCCCTGTAGACCCAAGTCTAGGTCATTAATATATATCAAAAAGAGCAGTGGTCCTAATACTGACCACATGGGGGACACCACTGTATACTTCCCTCCAGTCTCAAAAACAACTGTTCACCACAACTCTCTGCTTTCTGTCTCTCAGCCAATGTTGTTATCCACGTAGACACTGTCCCTTTAATCAGAGAGTTAGAACATGAGGGCCGATAAGTCCCCTGGGCCAGATGGGATATATCCTAGGATTCTTTGGGAGGCAAGGGAGGAGATTGCAGAGCCTCTGGCTTTGATCTTTGGGTCCTCACTGTCCACGGGGATGGTGCCAGAGGACTGGAGAGTGGCGAATGTTGTTCCTCTCTTCAAGAAAGGAAATAGGAATGACCCTGGTAATTATAGGCCGGTTAGTCTTACTTCGGTGGTTGGTAAGATAATGGAAAAGGTCCTGAGGGATAGGATTTATGACCATTTGGAAAGGGGCAACTTAATCAGGGATAGTCAACACGGATTCGTGAAGGGTAAGTCTTGCCTAACAAATTTGATTGAATTCTTTGAGGAGGTAACTAAGTGTGTCGATGAAGGTAGAGCAGTTGATGTCGTATACATGGATTTTAGTAAGGCGTTTGATAAGGTTCCCCATGGTCGTCTCATGAAGAAAGTAAGGAGTTGTGGGATAGAGGGAAATTTGGCCGATTGGATAAGTAACTGGCTATCTCATAGAAGGCAGAGGGTGGTGGTGGATGGAACATTTTCGGACTGGAGACCAGTTACCAGCGGTGTGCCACAGGGGTCGGTGCTGGGTCCTTTGCTGTTTGTGATTTTTATCAATGACTTGGAGGAGGGGACTGAAGGGTGGATCAGTAAATTTGCTGATGACACCAAGATTGGTGGAGCAGTGGATGAGGTGGAGGGCAGTTGTAGGCTGCAAAGAGACATTGATAGGATGCAGAGCTGGGCCGAAAAATGGCAGATGGAATTTAACCCTGATAAGTGCGAGGTGATTCATTTTGGTAGGGCAAATTTGAATAAGGATTACAGGGTCAACGGCAGGGTTCTGAGGAACGTGGAGGAGCAGAGGGATCTGGGGGTTCATATCCACAGATCTCTGAAGGTTGCCACTCAAGTGGATAGAGCAGTAAAGAAGGCCTATGGTGTGTTGGCGTTTATTAACAGAGCGTTTGAGTTTAAGAACCGTGAGGTTATGCTGCAACTGTACAGGACCTTGGTGAGACCACATTTGGAATATTGTGTGCAGTTCTGGTCACCTCACTATAGGAAGGACGTGGAAGCATTGGAAAGAGTGCAAAGGAGATTTACCAGGATGCTGCCTGGTTTGGGGGGGAGGTCTTATGAGGAAAGATTGAGGGAGTTGGGGCTTTTCTCTTTAGAGCGGAGGAGGATGAGAGGCGACTTAATAGAGGTTTATAAGATGATGAGGGGGATAGATAGAGTGGATGTTCAGAGACTATTTCCTCGGGTAGAGGCAGCTGTTACAAGGGGGCATAACTATAAGGTGCATGGGGGGAGATATAGAAGGGATGTCCGAGGTAGATTCTTTACTCAGAGAGTGGTTGGGGTGTGGAATGGACTGCCTGCTGTGATAGTGGAGTCGGACACTTTAGGAACTTTCAAGCAGTTATTGGATAAGCACATGGAGCACACCAGAGTGATAGGGAGTGTGATAGCTTGATCTTGGTCTCGGACAATGCTCGGCACAACATCGAGGGCCAAAGGGCCTGTACTGTGCTGTACTGTTCTATAAGATAAGAACGTAAGAAATAAGAGCTGGAGTCGGCCATTTGGCCCCTCGAGCCTGCTCCGCCATTCAATAAGATCATGGCTGATCTTCTACCTCAACTCCATCTTCCCGAACTAGCCCCATATCAATATTCAAAAATCTATCGATCTCTGTCTTGAATATACTCAACAACTGAGCCTCCACAGCCCTCTGGGGGAGAGAATTCCAAAGATTCACCACCCTCTGAGTGAAGAAATTTCTCCTCATCTCAGTCCTCAATGGCCGACCCCTTATTCTGAGACTGTGACCCCTGGTTCTAGACTCCCCAGCCAGGGGAAACATCCTCCCTGCATCTACCCTGTCAAGCCCTGTAAGAATGTTATATGTTTCAATGAGATCACCTCTCATTCTTCTAAACTCCAGAGAATATAAACCCAGTCTACTCAATCTCTCCTCATAGGACATTCCCCCCATCCCAGGAATCAGTCTGGTGAACCTTCGTTGCACTCCCTCTAAGGCAAGTATATCATTCCTTAGGTAAGGAGACCAAAACTGTACACAATACTCCAGGTGTGGTCTCACCAATGCCCTGTATAATTGTGGTAAGACTTCTTTACTCTTGTACTCTAATCCTTTTGTCACAAAAGCTAACATACCATTTGCTTTCCCAATTGCTTGCTGTACCTGCATGTTAACTTTCTGTGATTCATGTACAAGGACACCCAGGTCCCTCTGAGTGCAAACATTTCCCAGTCCCTCACCATTCAAAAAATATTCTGCTTTGTTGTTTTCCCTACCAACGTGGATAACTTCCCACTTCCCCACATTGTATTCCATTTGCCATGTTCTTGCCCACTCAGTCAACCTGTCTAATAGGCCCAGAAATTCCGATCGCAGGCCTCCCGCGGGCGGAGGGCTGCCATCTGGAAAAATCTCTCGCCTGGACCAGAGGGCTCCCGGGAGGAGCAGAGTTCGGCTGCTGGGCCTCTCCAAACTGCCGGTGCGCGGGGCCCACGTATCCCAGAGGCACAGGCGGTTCACAGCGTCCCTGGGATCACGTGGGCCATGGGGAGCCAATCAGAGAAGGGAATCTCCCTTCATACAATTGACAGGAAGACCTGTCAAATATATGAATACCGATCACCCCCAAAACATAGTAATGTTGAGGCTGCCGCGAAACACGAATTAAGGCTGAATCCATGTGTGTTAAACAAGAGACTTTTTAATCACTGCATGGCACAAAATGGCTGCACAGAAAAGCTCCCAGAATTCTCTGGGCAAATCCTGAGGCCCCGCCCACTCCTGACTTAAAGGTAAGGTGCCTTAAAGGGAAGGTGCTGGATATTTGTCCACGGACGGAAGAGTGGACAATGCCCGTTTAGGTGGCGATCTGCCACAGTAAAACTTCAATAATTTTTTTAAAAAATCACATTTTTAAAATGACTTTAAATTACAATAAATTAAGTATTTTAAACAAAAATTTTATTTTTTGAAAAAAATTATTAAAGTTTTTAACGGGGCTAAAAATAAACTTACCTTTCTTTAAAGTATTTTTAAATGATATATTAGTGGAATTTTTTTTTTTACTTTTTTCAACTCTTAGGCGCAAGAATTGTAAGTGTTTTCTGCGGGCGGAAGGTCTCCAAAAAACGTAACTCTCCGCCCGCAGCGGCCCTGCTCCCGGGCAGGCGGAGGATCTGTCAAGAGCTTTCCAGATAGATGGGAAATGCCGGTTTCCAGCGCATGCGCAGTGCATGACTAAAACCGGCATTTCCGTTGGCCCTACGGGTGAGTACACAGCGCGTACACACCCGTAGGGAACGGAATTCCTGCCCCAATATCTCTCTGCAGCCTCTTTGTGTCCTCCTCACAGCTTACTTTCTCACCTAACTTTGTATCATCAGCTAACGTGGATACGTTACATTAAGTCCCTTCATCTAAGTCACTAATATAGATTGTAAATAGCTGAGGCCCCAACACTGATCCTTGCGGCACCTCACTCGTTACAGCCTGCCAACCTGAAAAAGTCCCGTTTATTCCTACTCTCTGTTTTCTGTCCGTTAACCAATCCTCTATCCATGGTAATATAATATCCCCAATCCCATGAGCCCTAATTTTGTGCATAATAGATAGGCGGCAGGAGGTTTTGGTGAGGAGGATTGGGTATAAATAAAAGATCACAGGAACACGGGCAGTAGGAAGCAGTTTAATGGGTTATCAGTTGCAGGAATAGCGCACAGATTGTTAATGTTGGGAACTGGTCATAGGAGGGAGATTAATGGAATAATATCTGGGATTGGCACTGGGTTAGGGGTGGGATTGGGTGAGTGAGATGGTGGGTGGGTGAGATGGTGGGTGGGTGGGTGAGATGGTGGGTGGGTGAGATGGTGGGTGGGTGAGTTCGATGCCCGGGTGGGTGAGTTCGAGGCCGGGTGGGTGAGTTCGATGCCGGGTGGGTGAGTTCGATGCCGGGTGGGTGAGTTCGATGCCGGGTGGGTGAGTTCGATGCCGGGTGGGTGAGTTCGATGCCGGGTGGGTGAGTTCGATGCCGGGTGGGTGAGTTCGATGCCGGGTGAGTGAGTTCGATGCCGGGTGGGTCAGTTCGATGCCGGGTGGGTCAGTTCGATGCCGGGTGGGTGAGTTCGATGCCGGGTGGGTGAGTTCGATGCCGGGTGGGTCAGTTCGATGCCGGGTGGGTGAGTTCGATGCCGGGTGGGTGAGTTCGATGCCGGGTGGGTGAGTTCGATGCCGGGTGGGTGAGTTCGATGCCGGGTGGGTGAGTTCGATGCCGGGTGGGTGAGTTCGATGCCGGGTGGGTCAGTTCGATGCCGGGTGGGTGAGTTCGATGCCGGGTGGGTGAGTTCGAGGCCGGGTGGGTGAGTTCGATGCCGGGTGGGTCAGTTCGATGCCGGGTGGGTCAGTTCGATGCCGGGTGGGTGAGTTCGATGCCGGGTGGGTGAGTTCGATGCCGGTTGGGTGAGTTCGATGCCGGGTGGGTGAGTTCGATGCCGGGTGGGTTAGTTCGATGCCGGGTGGGTGAGTTCGATGCCGGGTGGGTCAGTTCGATGCCGGGTGGGTCAGTTCGAGGCCGGGTGGGTGAGTTCGGTGCCGGGTGGGTGAGTTCGATGCCGGGTTGGTGAGTTCGATGCCGGGTGGGTGAGTTCGATGCCGGGTGGGTGAGTTCGATGCCGGGTGGGTCAGTTCGATGCCGGGTGGGTCAGTTCGATGCCGGGTGGGTGAGTTTGATGCCGGGTGGGTGAGTTCGATGCCGGGTGGGTGGGTGAGATGGTGGGTGGGTGAGTTCAATGCCGGGTGGGTGAGTTCAATGCCGGGTGGGTGAGTTATGTTACAAGGATAGGTTTAATGATCCGAACAGTCTATTGTTCAAGCAGCTTCCTACTCCATTGATCTCACAGGCAGTAATGAGCAGTGGAGGATGCTGGATCTGTCGAGAATGTTCAGCCGATGTGTATCCGGGATTTGCTGAAATCTCATCCTTAATACGTCACGTGACCTGTTCACTGAAATGAAAAGAAATGAGTTTCAAAATGAGCCGGAGACCTGAACAGGTAAAACTGTCACTAAAACCACCAGCGATCTTCCTACTGATTGCAATTCAAGCAGTGTGTAGACACACCGTGCGCACACCAGGCATGTACAGGTGTGTGTTACACACCAACCTCACACCAGGCATGTACAGGTGTGTGTTACACACCGTGCGCACACCAGGCATGTACAGGTGTGTGTTACACACCAACCTCACACCAGGCATGTACAGGTGTGTGTTACACACCAACCTCACACCAGGCATGTACAGGTGTGTGTTACACACCAACCTCACACCAGGCATGTACAGGTGTGTGTTACACACCAACCTCACACCAGGCATGTACGTGTGTGTTACACACCGTGCGCACACCAGGCATGTACAGGTGTGTGTTACACACCAACCTCACACCAGGCATGTACAGGTGTGTGTTACACACCAACCTCACACCAGGCATGTACAGGTGTGTGTTACACACCAACCTCACACCAGGCATGTACAGTTGTTTGTAGACACACCAACCTCACACCAGGCACGTACAGGTGTGTGTTACACACCGAGCTCACACCAGGCATGTACAGGTGTGTGTTACACACCAACCTCACACCAGGCATGTACAGGTGTGTGCTGCACACCAACCTCACACCAGGCATGTACAGGTTTGTGTTACACACCAACCTCACACCAGGCATGTACAGGTGTGTATTACACACCGAGCTCGCTACACAACGAGCTCACACCAGGCATGCATGCTCCCACAGTGCTGTTCGGGAGGGATTTCCAGGATTTTGACCCAGCGACGATGAAGGATAGGCGATATATTTCCAAGTCAGGATGGTGTGTGACTTGGAGGGGAACTTGGAGGTGGTGGTGTTCCCATGCGCCTGCTGCCCTTGTCCGTCTAGGTGGTAGTGGTCGTGGGTTTGGGAGGTGCTGCCGAAGAAGCCTTGGCGAGTTGCTGCAGTGCATCTTGTAGATGGTACACACTGCAGCCACGGTACGCCGGTGGTGGAGGGAGTGAATGTTTAAGGTGGTGGATGGGGTGCCAATCAAGCGAGTTGCTTTGTCCTGGATGGTGTCGAGCTTCTTGAGTGTTGTTGGAGCTGCAACTCATCCAGGCAAGTGGAGAGTATTCCATCACACTCCTTACTTGTGCCTTGTAGATGGTGGAAAGGTTTTGGGGAGTCAGGAGGTGAGACACTCGCCGCAGAATGTATATTTGGATTTCCAAAAGGCATTCGATAAGGTGCCACATCAAAGGTTATTACACAAGATTGGGGCTCATGGGGTTGGGGGTAATATAGTAGCATGGATAGAGGATTGGTTAACGGACAGAAAACAGAGAGTCGGGATAAACGGATCTTTTTCAGGTTGGCAGGCTGTAACTAGTGGGGTGCCACAAGGATCAGTGTTGGGGCCTCAGCTATTTACAATCTATATTAATGACCTGGATGAAGGGATCGAGTTTAATGTATCCAAGTTTGCTGATGATACAAAGCTAGGTGGGACAGTAAGCTGTGAGGAGAACACAAAGAGTCTGCAAAGGGATATAGATAGACTAAGTGAGTGGGCAGTAATGTGGCAGATGGAGTATAATGTAGGGAAATGTGAGGTTATTCACTTTGGTAGGAAGAATAGAAAAACAGAATATTTTTTAAATGGTGAGAAACTTTCAAATGTTGGTGTTCAGAGAGATTTGGGTGTCCTCGCACAAGAAACACAGAAAGCTAGCATGCAGTTACAACAAGCAATAAGGAAGGCAAATGGCATGTTGGCATTTATTGCAAGAGGGTTGGAGTACAAGAGTAAGGAAGTCTTGCTACAATTGTACAGGGCCTTGGTGAGACCACAGCTGTGCTCCCCACTGAACATCGTACACACTAGCAGAGGGCACCCTACATCACCCAAACTGTTCACAGCAGTGTCCCCATTGAGCACTGTAGACACCAGTGGAGGGCACCCTACATCACCCAAACCATTCACAGCCGTATCCCCACTGAGCACTGTAGACACCAGTAGAGGGCACCCCACATCACCCAAACTGTTCACAGCAATGTCCCCACTGAACACTGTAGACACCAGCAGAGGGCACCCCACATCACCCTGGCTATTCACAGCAGTATCCCCATTGAGCACTGTAGACACCAGTAGAGGGCACCCTACATCACCCAAACTATTCACAAAAGTGTCCCCACGGAACACTGTAGACACCAGCAGAGGGCAACCGACATCACCCAAACCATTCACAGCAGTGTCCCCACTGAACACTGTAGACACCAGCAGAGGGCACCCTACATCACCCAAACTGTTCACAGCAGTGTCCCCATTGAACACTGTAGACACCAGCAGAGGGCACCCTACATCACCCAAACTGTTCACAGCAGTGTCCCCATTGAACACTGTAGACACCAGCAGAGGGCAACCTACATCACCCAAACTGTTCACAGCAGTGTCCCCATTGAACACTGTACACACCAGCAGAGGGCGCCCTACATCATCCTGACTATTCACAGCAGTGTCCCCACTGAACACTGTAGACACCAGCAGAGGGCACCCTACATCACCCAAAATGTTCACAGCAGTGTCCCCTCTGAACACTGTAGACACCAGCAGAGAGCACCCTACATCACCCAAACTGTTCACAGCAGTGTCCCCACTGAACACTGTAGACACCAGCAGAGGGCGCCCTACATCATCCTGACTATTCACAGCAGTGTCCCCACTGAACACTGTAGACACCAGCAGAGGGCACCCCACATCACCCTGACTATTCACAGCAGTGTCCCCATTGAACACTGTAGACACCAGCAGAGGGCACCCTACATCACCCAAAATGTTCACAGCAGTGTCCCCTCTGAACACTGTAGACACCAGCAGAGAGCACCCTACATCACCCAAACTGTTCACAGCAGTGTCCCCACTGAACACTGTAGACACCAGCAGAGGACAACCCACGTGAACCAAACTGTTCAAAGCAGTGTTCCCACTGAACACTGTAGACACCAGCAGAGGGCACCCTACATCACCATGACTATTCACAGCAGTGTCTCCATTGAACACTGTAGACACCAGCAGAGGGCACCCTACATCACCATGACTATTCACAGCAGTGTCCCCACTGAACACTGTAGACACCAGCAGACGGCAACCTACATCACCCAAACTATTCAGAGCAGTGTCCCCACTGAACACTGTAGACACCAGCAGAGGGCAATCTACATCGCCCAAACTATTCACAGCAGTGTCCCCACTGAACACTGTAGACACCAGCAGAGGGCAACCTACATCGCCCTGACTATTCACAGCAATGTCCCCATTGAACACTGTAGACACCAGCAGAGGGCAACCTACATCACCCTGACTATTCACAGCAGCGGCCCCATTGAACACTGTAGACACCAGCAGAGGACGCCCTACATCACTCAAACTATTCCCAGCAGTGTCCCCATTGAACACTGTAGACACCAGCAGAGGCACTCTACATCACCCAAACTATTCACAGCAGTGTCCCCACTGAACACTGTAGACAGCAGCAGAGGGCACCCCACATCACCCTGACTATTCCCAGCAGTGTCCCCATTGAACACTGTCGACACCAGCAGAGGGCACCCTACGTCACCCAAACTATTCACAGCAGTGGCCCCATTGAACACTTTAGACACCAGCAGAGGGCACCCTACATCACCCAAACTATTCACAGCAGTGTCCCCACTGAACACTGTAGACACCAGCAGAGGGCACCCCACATCACCCAAACTGTTCACAGCAGTGTCCCCATTGAACACTGTAGACACCAGCAGAGGGCCCCCTATATCACCCAAACTATTCATAAAAGTTTCCCCATGGAACACTGTAGACACCAGCAGAGGGCAACCGACATCACCCAAACCATTCACAGCAGTGTCCCCACTGAACACTGTAGACACCAGCAGAGGGCACCCTATATCACCCAAACTGTTCACAGCCGTGTCGCCACTGAACACTGTAGACACCAGCAGAGGGCACCCTACATCACCCAAACTGTTCACAGCAGTGTCCCCACTGAACACTGTAGACACCAGCAGAGGGCAACCTACATCACCCAAACTGTTCACAGCAGTGTCCCCACTGAACACTGTAGACACCAGCAGAGGGCCCCCTACATCACCCAAACTGTTCACAGCAGTGTCCCCATTGAACACTGTAGACACCAGCAGAGGGCGCCCTACATCATCCTGACTATTCACAGCAGTGTCCCCACTGAACACTGTAGACACCAGCAGAGGGCACCCCACATCACCCTGACTATTCACAGCAGTGTCCCCATTGAACACTGTAGACACCAGCAGAGGGCACCCTACATCACCCGAAATGTTCACAGCAGTGTCCCCTCTGAACACTGTAGACACCAGCAGAGGGCCCCCTACATCACCCAAACCATTCACAGCCTTGACCCCTCTGAACACTGTAGACACCAGCAGAGGGCGCCCTACATCACCCAAACTATTCACAGCAGTGTCCCCATTGAACCCTGTAGACACCAGCAGAGGACAACCCACATGAACCAAACTGTTCAAAGCAGTGTTCCCACTGAACACTGTAGGCACCAGCAGAGGGGACCCTACATCACCATGACTATTCACAGCAGTGTCCCCATTGAACACTGTAGACACCAGCAGAGGGCAACCTACATCGCCCTGACTATTCACAGCAATGTCCCCATTGAACACTGTAGGCACCAGCAGAGGGCAACCTACATCACCCAAACTATTCACAGCAGTGGCCCCATTGAACACAGTAGACACCAGCAGAGGACGCCCTACATCACTCAAACTAATCCCAGCAGTGTCCCCATAGAACACTGTAGACACCAGCAGAGGCACTCTACATCACCCAAACTATTCACAGCAGTGTCCCCACTGAACACTGTAGACACCAGCAGACGGCACCCCATATGACCCAAACTATTCACAACAGTGTCCCCACTGAACACTGTAGACACCAGCAGAGGGCACCCTACATCACATAAACTATTCACAGCAGCGTCCCCACTGAACACGGTTGGCACCAGCAGAGGGCACCCTACATCACCCAAAATGTTCACAGCAGTGTCCCCACTGAACACTGTAGACACCAGCAGAGGGCACCCTACATCACCCTGACTATTCACAGCAGCGTCCCCACTGAACACGGTTGGCACCAGCAGAGGGCACCCTACATCACCCAAACTGTTCACAGCAGTGTCCCCACTGAAAACTGTAGACACCAGCAGAGGGCACCCTACATCACCCTGACTATTCACAGCAGTGTCCCCACTGAACACTGTAGACACCAGCAGAGGGCACCCCATATGACCCAATTTGTTCACAGCAGTGTCCCCATTGAACACTGTAGACACCAGCAGAGGGCACCCTACATCACCCTGAGTATTCACAGCAGTGTCCCCATTGAACACTGTAGTCACCAGCAGAGGGCACCCTACATCACCCAAACTGTTCACAGCAGTGTCCCCACTGAACACTGTAGACACCAGCAGAGGGTACACTACATCACCCTGACTATTCACAGCAGTGTCCCCACTGAACACTGTAGACACCAGCAGAGGCGCCCTACATCACCCTGACTATTCACAGCAGTGTCCCCATTGGACACTGTAGACACCAGCAGAGGGCGCCCTACATCACCCAGACTATTCACAGCAGTGTCCCCATTAAACACTGCAGACACCAGCAGAGTGCACTCTACATCACCCTGACTATTCACAGCAGTGTCCCCATTGGACACTGTAGACACCAGCAGAGGGCGCCCTACATCACCCTGACTATTCACAGCAGTGTCCCCATTGAACACTGTAGACACCAGCAGAGGGCGCCCTACATCACCCTGACTATTCACAGCAGTGTCCCTGCAGAGCACCATAGACACCAGCAGAGGGCACCCTCCAGCACCCAATTCAATCTTTGCACAAAACCTGTGATGGTGCGAGACTCGCCCCCTTCTGTTCTGCTGGTTAGAGAGACTCAGAGCCTCCCTTTCTCCTGGTCTGAGTCTCGGCCCCTCCCTTTCTGCTGGTCTTAGACTCGGCCCCTCCCTTTCTGCTGGTCAGTGAGACTCCGCCCCTCCCTTTCTGATGGTCAGTGAGTCTCGGCCCCTCCCTTTCTGCTGGTCTGAGACTCGGCCCCTCCCTTTCTGATGGTCAGTGAGACTCCGCCCCTCCCTTTCTGATGGTCAGTGAGTCTCGGCCCCTCCCTTTCTGCTGGTGTGAGTCTCGGCCCCTCCCTTTCTGCTGGTCTGAGCTGGACATTGAAATCCGAACCAACCTCTTCTGATCCAGCGATGGGATGGTCTCCATTTGAAGTTCACCCTGTGGCCAGAGACTGTTTCTCTGCATTCGGTAACTGCCTGCAGGTGAGGGAAGAGAAGAGGAAAAATATCGGCTTCAGTTTATCAGGAAAATCACACTGAGATCAGTCCCAATGGCCTTGATCTACCTGTCTGTGTACCTGGTGTCAGATCCACCTGTCTGTGTACCTGGGGACTGATCCACCTGTCTGTGTACCTGGGGACTGATCCACCTGTCTGTGTACCTGGGGTCAGATCTACCTGTCTGTGTACCTGGGGTCAGATCTACCTGTCTGTGTACCTGGGGTCAGATCTACCTGTCTGTGTACCTGGGGTCAGATCCACCTGTCCGTGTACCTGGGCCTTGATCCACCTGTCTGTGTACCTGGGCTCTGATCCACCTGTCTGTGTACCCGGTGTCTGATCTACCTGTCTGTCTGTGTGTTCTTTGTGAGATAAGACCGCTCACTGTAATTACCGGACTGTAGTCGGACTGCTAATTGCACAGTGATTTCCTCTAGTTCGTTCCCGTTACACCCCCTCACACACTCCGAACCTACCCTTTCTCTTCTGCCTGCAAGTCCTGATGCTGTGGGAAACGCTCAGGATGATGACTGTGTAGACGATCAGCCCGCAGACTGCGAGGAGAATCCAGAGCCAGGCCCAGTCCCGGAGCTCTCCTCTCAATATCGAGGGCCCTGTGGGGAAGCAGAGGTTGAGAGGTGAGCGTGCTCCTCATCTTGAAACCCCCTTAACATTCAGCAATCTGCTCAGGGTTATCTGGAGCGCAGAGTGGGGAGTTATTCAGCCGTGGGAGGGCGGAGATGGTTGGACACCCCCCCACCGCCCCCTCTTTTCAGAGGAGTGGGTGGGAGGAACATTCACCTCGTCAGCCCATGGCCAACACACGGGCGAGATGTGGCTCGGGGGCCTGGGTCGGTGCTGAAAGACACTGAAAATAGCCCACCAGAAATCTTCAGGAGCCAGTAACAAGCTTGACTGTCCCAGGGATTGTGTCCTTACATAACAGAGAGGGTTGATGAGGGTAGTGCGGTAGATGTCATATATCTGGACTTTCAAAAGGCGTTTGATAAAGTACCACATGTTAGCAAAATTTAAGCCCGTGGGATTAAAGGGACAGTGGCAGCATGGATTTGCCGAGGGGACAGAAAGCAGAGAGTAGTGGTGAACGGTTGTATTCCAGACTTGGGGGGAGTACACAGTGGAGTCCCCCAGGGGTCTGTATTGGGACCACTGCTCTTTTTGATATATATTAATGACCTGGACTTGGGTATACAGGGCATCATTTCATAGTTTCTAGATGATACAAAACTCGGAAAAGTAGTAAACAGCGAGGAGGATAGTAACAGACTTCAGGAGGACACAGACAGACTGGTGGAATGGGCAGACACGTGGCAGATGAAGTTTAATGCAGAGAAGTGTCAAGAGATACATTTTGGTAGGAAGAATGAGGAGAGGCAATATAAACTAAAGGGTACAATTTGAAAGGGTGTGCAGGAACAGAGAGACCTTGGGGGTGTCCGTACACAAGTCTTTGAAGGTGGCAGGGCAGGTTGAGGAAGCAGTTAAAAAAGCATACAGGATCCTCGGGGGAGAAATTCGGTATCGCCCCGTTTGGGGCGCGATTATCGGCCGGGCGCAAAATTTAGCGCCTGCTGATAATTATCGCTTCCGACTGCAAACTTGGCTTCTATCGCCCCTGGATGTGATCGGAGCGCTAAATCAGGCGCTACACACCTCTCTTAAGGCGCTTACGCCGAGGAGCGAGGCGCTAACTCAGAGCGCTGGCGAAGCTCATGTGATGTCAGTCAGCAATGGAATACAGACACACTGGCGCCAGCCAGTTCTGAAAGGGGAGGGTCGATCTTGCTCTCCATCCACACCCTGCTCATTGCAGCCTTGAATCGCTGCCTGGAGAGACCTGTACCTCAAATCTGCTGGAAAGAACAATGGAGAGTCCCAGGGAAAGAGCTCAGAGTGCAGCCCCCACAGTCTCTTCTAAATCGATGCACGGAAGGTCAAATCAAAATGAACCTGCAAGGTGCTGCTCAGTACCCAAAACTCCTTCACACAGCATTGAATCTCTCCAGAAGTCTCTCTCTCTCAGAATGCGTGGTGCAAAAATGTCGCCGACAAAAAAAGGCAGGAAGCGGTCGCCTTTAAATAGCACTCCCCCAGTCCCTTCCCGACTGCAAAACGCTCCCCTCAACTTGTCGTTGCTAGCGGCAGGCGGAAAGGCAGGGGGCGCCACTCAATATCCGGTCCGGGGCGCTACCGGGGCGTTGCACGTTTGACTGATGTCATGATCTGCGGGCGCAGGAGATCGTGGCGGTAGTGTTTAGCGCCTCCGCAAAATGTCTGGTCAATTTCGCGAGCGGCGCAAACATCGCCACGCCCGGGCGCTAGTTGCTTTGCGACCCATTAGCACCCTCTTAGGTGCAAAGCAACTGAATATATCCCCCCTTGATTTTATAAATAGAGGCACAGAGTACAAAAGCAAGGAAGTTATGCTAAACGTTTATAACACACTGGTTAGGCCTCAGCTGGAGTATTGTGTCCAATTCTGGGCACCGCACTTCAGGAAGAACATCAAGGCCTTTGAGAGGGTGCAGAGGAGATTGCCCAGAATGGTACCAGGGATGAGGGACTTCAGTTACGTGGAGAGACTGGAGAAGCTGGGATTGTTCTCCTTAGAGCAGAGAAGGTTAAGGGGAGATTGACCAGAACGGTACCGGGGATGAGGGACTTCAGTTACGTGGAGAGACTGGAGAAGCTGGGGTTGTTCTCCTTAGAGCAGAGTAAGGTTAAGAGGATATTTGATGGAGGCGTTGAAAATCATGGAGGGTTTTGATAGAGTAAATAAGGAGAAACTGTTTCCTGTGGCTGCAGAATACTTGCAGGGGAAACATTTTCAGGGCTATGGGCAAAGAGCAGGGGAGTGGGACTAATTGGAGAGCTCTTTCAAAGAGCCGGCACAGGCACGATGGGCCGAATGGCCACCTCCTTCTGTGCAGGTACTATGACACTATGATCTCTGTCAGTGCCTCCATGAAAGGCCACATCCAGACTGACCTTCGAAGACTTAAAAAGCAATTAAAGTGGAGACAAGGGTGTCTAGAATTTCAACCGCCCGTAAGAACTTTATTATCTGGGTCACATTCCAAGGTATCTTTTAATCAGCGTTCAGCAGTTTGAGTGAACGATTGAGGAGGCGGCTTACACATGTTTACCTTAGGATAGATAACCAATCAGTGAAGGTGCATGCGGGCCAAGATCCAATCAGGTTGCAGAAATAAATTTTGAATGGGCTGGACATGTGTATTGTAATGTATAAAAATGTAGTGTTTGCTGTAACAATTTGGTGAAGTCTGTCTAAAGACAGAGCAGACTGTCTCCCCACCGGTGTAATAAAGACAACCTGACTATCGATCTGAAAACCTTGTGTCGAGTGTTGGTTTAAAATACTCCACAACAGGACCTTCACCACAAGGGCTGCAGCGGTTCAAGAAGGCGGCCCACCACCACCTTCTCAAGGGCAATTAGGGATGGGCAATAAATGCCGGCCTTGCCAGCGATGCCCACATTCCAGGAACGAAATAAAAAAAAGAGGAACAGAAACCTACGCTTGTCGAGCAGAAGGAATGGGGGACGGGGAGAAGGATGTTGGAGGAGTGATGGGAGGGCGCAGGGTTTTTTTAAGGAAGGAGGTCACAGACGAAAGGCACGGGGAGGATACGGAGGGAGGCGATCGCCAGGGTAAGAGTTTTGAGGTGAGTGGAGCTCGGAGCCTGGGGAGGGTTGGAGAGGACACGGGGCGGTGGGAGAGTGGGAAGACGTGGGCCGTTGGGGGTTTGGGATGAGTTGGAGTTTGCCCAGGTCGGGTTGAGGAGACAGCCCGGAGAGGACTGCGGAGTGACCGGCGAGCGAGTCACGACGCGCGAGGACCGGGGAGAAGCTCCACCCCCCTCACCAGAGGCTTCTTCACCTCGCTCCTTCCTGAGCACCCGTTCCACCAGTTCTTTCGAGGACCGGTGTCCCACCACACAGGAGTAGCTCTGGCCCCTCTCCCAGGCTTCTGACGGGACGGAGAGCTGGCTGACCACGCCGAAGGTCCCGTTGCTGTCTGGGGTCACCGGGAAGGTGGTCCTTCCGCTTGTGACCTCGCTGCCCTGGGCTCTCCAGGTCAAGTACAGGTCTCCAGGGTAGAAACCGGACACAAAGCAGGCCAGAGTTGTCGTCCCATCGTTGAGGGAACCCTCCCGCTGTCCCACTTCCAAGGTGCGTATTTCAGGGCTCCTCACCAGCTGGGCTGAAATCACAACAGGAATGGGTTTAGAAATCCCGAGAGGTGTAGAGAATTTCAGCCCCGGGTCCTGGGAGTCCCCCCATCTGGGACTGCAAACCACCAGTGAATCACATCCCTCATCAATCTCCCATCAAAGACCATCTCCTGCTAATCTATTCATCACACCAGACCCCCTACCTCTCCCATCGAAGCCCATCCCTCCAGTCCCCTAACTCTCCCATCGAAGCCCATCCCTCCAGTCCCCAACCTCTCCCATCGAAGCCTATCCCTCAGACTCCCTAACTCTCCCATTGAAGCCCATCCCTCTAGTCCTCTAACTCACCCATCGAAGCCCATCCCTCTAATCCTCTAACTCTCCCATCGAAGCCCATCCCTCTAATCCCCAAACTCTCCCATCAAAGCCCATCCCTCTAGTCCCCTAACTCTCCCATCGATGCCCATCCCTCTAGTCTCCTAACTCTCCCATCGAAGCCCATCCCTCTAGTCCTCTAACTCACCCATCGAAGCCCATCCCTCTAATCCCCTAACTCACAGATCGAAGCCCTTCCCTCTAGTCCCCTAACTCTCCCATCGAAGCCCATCCCTCTAGTCCCCTACCTCTCCTATCGAAGCCCATCCCTCCAGTCCTCTAACTCTCCCATCGAAGCCCATCCCTCTAAACCCCTAACTCACAGATCGAAGCCCATCCCTCTAGTCCTCTAACTCTCCCATCAAACCCCATCCCTCTAGTCCCCTAACTCTCCCATCGAAGCCCATTCCTCTAGTCCCCTAACTCTCCCATCGAAGCCCATCCCTCTAGACACCTAACTCTCCCATCGAAGCCCATCCCTCCAGTCCCCTAACTCTCCCATCGAAGCCCATCCCTCTAATCCCTGAACTCTCCCATCGAAGCCCATCCCTCTAGTCCCCTAACTCTCCCATCGAAGCCCATACCTCAAGTCTCCTAACTCTCCCATCGAAGCCCATACCTCTAGTCCCCTAACTCTCCCATCGAAGCCCATCCCTCTAGACACCTAACTCTCCCATCGAAGCCCATCCCTCCAGTCCCCTAACTCTCCCATCAAACCCCATCCCTCTAGTCCCCTAACTCTCCCATCGAAGCCCATCCCTCTAGACACCTAACTCTCCCATCGAAGCCCATCCCTCCAATCCCCTAACTCTCCCATCAAACCCCATCCCTCTAGTCCCCTAACTCTCCCATCGAAGCCCATCCCTCAAGTCTCCTAACTCTCCCATCGAAGCCCATCCCTCTAGTCACCTAACTCTCCCATCGAAGCCCATCCCTCAAGTCTCCTAACTCTCCCATCGAAGCCCATCCCTCTAATCCCCAAACTCTCCCATCGAAGCCCATCCC
Source organism: Squalus acanthias (assembly GCA_030390025.1). Taxonomy (NCBI): domain Eukaryota; kingdom Metazoa; phylum Chordata; class Chondrichthyes; order Squaliformes; family Squalidae; genus Squalus; species Squalus acanthias. The sequence continues at coordinate 64,576 of JASTWF010000418.1, forward strand.
TCTAGTCCCCTAACTCTCCCATCGAAGCCCATCCCTCTAGTCCCCTAACTCTCCCATCGAAGCCCATACCTCTAGTCACCTAACTCTCCCATCGAAGCCCATCCCTCAAGTCTCCTAACTCTCCCATCGAAGCCCATCCCTCTAATCCCCAAACTCTCCCATCGAAGCCCATCCCTCTAGTCCCCTAACTCTCCCATCGAAGCCCACCCCTCAAGTCCCCTAACTCTCCCATCGAAGCCCATACCTCTAGTCCCCTAACTCTCCCAACGAAGCCCATCCCTCAAGTCCCCTAACTCTCCCATCGAGGTCCATCCCTCTAATTCCCGAACACTCCCATCGAAGCCCATCCCTCTAATCCCCGAACTCTCCCATCGAAGCCCATCCCTCTAGTCTCCCAACCCTAACTAGTTCCCCCCTCACACATGCCGCCCTCCCCTACTCCAACCCCACCTCCCCTCCCCCTACCCTCTCCACCCCGCCCCCTGCCCCGATCGCTGACTCACCGTCTCCTGCAGTGATCGTGCTGGTTACTGGGGTTGTCAGTGCCTCGTGTGTAACCTCACAGGTGTAACTGGCCCCCGAACCCCAGTCCTCCCCGGACACCGTCAACTCACTCCTGGACCTGTAGGTCCCGTCCGGGTTGGCAAGGCACGGCAGAGCCTGGGAGCCGCCGCCCACCTCCGACTCCGCACCGATCCACCGGAAGGATATCGTATCCGGGTAGAACCCAGTGGCGGCGCAGGCCAGCGTGGCGGTCTGATTGGTCAGAATCTCCTGGATCGAGGGAGGGACGAGGCGGACGGACGGAGGGGAGGGGGACGGGCTGAGGGGGAAACAAAACATGGATTAGGAGAGAGGAATCTGCGGGAATGAACTCAACGTCACCTGAGGTCCAGAGAGAGAGCTGAAGGGTCCTCGCTCTCTGATGGGCAGTGGGTCAGTAAGGAGAGTCATGGCTTTATTAATAGAGGCATAGAGTACAAAAGCAAGGAAGTCAAGCTAAACCTGTTATAAATTACTGGTTATGCCTCAACTGGAGTCTGGTGTCCAATTCTGGGCACCACACTTTAGGAAGGATGCCAAGGCCTTGGAGAGGGTGCAGAGGAGATTGACCAGAATGGTACCAGGGATGAGGGACTTCAGTTATGTGGAGAGACTGGAGAAGCTGGGGTTGTTCTCCTTTGAGCAGAGAAGGTTAAGTGGAGATTGACCAGAATGGTACCAGGGATGAGGGACTTCAGTTACGTGGAGAGACTGGAGAAGCTGGGGTTGTTCTCCTTGGAGCAGAGAAGGTTAAGGGGAGATTGACCAGAATGGTACCAGGGATGAGGGACTTCAGTTACGTGGAGAGACTGGAGAAGCTGGGGTTGTTCTCCTTAGAGCAGAGAAGGTTAAGGGGAGATTGACCAGAATGGTACCGGTGATGAGGGACTTCAGTTAAGTGGAGAGACTGGAGAAGCTGGGGTTGTTCTCCTTAGAGCAGAGAAGGTTAAGGGGAGATTGACCAGAATGGTACCAGGGATGAGGGACTTCAGTTACGTGGAGAGACTGGAGAAGCTGGGATTGTTCTCCTTGGAGCAGAGAAGGTTAAGAGGAGATTTAATCGAGGTGTTGAAAAACATTAATGGTTTTGATAGAGTAAATAAGGAGAAACTGTTTGCAGTTGCAGGAGGGTTGGTAAGCAGAGGACACAGATTAAGTTAATTGGAAAAAGAACCAGATGGGAGATGAGGAAACATCTTTTTAAGCAGCGAGTTGTTGTGATCTGGAATGCGCTGCCTGAAAGGGCAGTGGAAGCAGATTCAATAGTAACTTTGAAAAGGGAATTGGATAAATACTTGAGGGGGAAAAATGTACAGGGCTGTGGGGAAAGAGCAGAGGAGTGGGACTAATTGGAGAGCTCTTTCAAAGAGCCGGCACAGGCACGATGGGCCGAATGGCCTCCTTCTGTGCGGGTACTACGATACTTCGATCTCTGTCCTGCCTTCTAAATCCAGAGTGGGAAAGGGAGGGAGTTGGGGTTAAGAGTTAGAGGTTGAGGTAAGGAGTTACCTGACTGCCTTTCATCACACCTCGGCAGAGAAACAATCAGGTCAGCCAGGAAGGCACCACATCAAAGACATAGCAAGATACAACTGAGACAATGAGGTGGGGTCACAGGGGTCTGCTGTCCTTGACTTCAGCAGTCAAGGACATTCAGCCTCGGATCTGCGGGTAAGCGTTCTCCAAGGCGGCCTTCGAGACACACGACAACGCAAAATCATCGAGCAGAAACTGATCGCCAAGTTCCGCACCCATGAGGACGGCCTCAACCGGGATCTTGGGTTCATGTCACGCTACATGTAACCCCACCTGACGTAGAGTCATCCAGACTCGAGTCGTCGTTGGCTTGTTCACAGAAGTGATTTCCAGTAAAAAAAAGTAAAAATTTTAAAGTTTATGGTTTTCCATACAGACTGCATTTGACACATTAGACCCCTGTGACCCCACCTCATTGTCTCAGTTGTATCTTGCTATGTCTTTGATGTGGTGTCTTCCTGACCTGATTGTTTCTCTGCTGAGGTGTGACGAAAGGCAGTCAGGAAGATTAACTGTAGTCGTCTGACACTGTACGCTACACAGGCATTGTTCTCTGTCTATATATGCTTTGCCGATTCGTATTCCTTCACTTCACCTGACGAAGGAGCAGCGCTCCGAAAGCTTGTGATTTCAAATAAAACTGTTGGACTATAACCTGGTGTTGTGCGACTTCTCACTTTTTTAAGTCAGAGCAGACTGTCTCCCCACCGGTGTAATAAAGACAACCTGACTATCGATCTAAAACCTTGTGTCGAGTGTTGGTTTAAAATACTCCACAACAGGACCTTCGCCACACGGACTGCAGTGGTTCAAGAAGGCGGCCCACCACCACCTTCTCAAGGGCAATTAGGGATGGGCAATAAATGCCGGCCTTGCCAGCGACGCCCACATCCCAGGAACGAATTTAAAAAAAGAGGAACTGAAACCTACGCTGGTGGAGCAGAAGGAATGGGGGACGAGGAGAAGGATGTTGGAGGAGTGATGGGAGGGCGCAGGGTTTTTTTAAGGAAGGAGGTCACAGACGAAAGGCACGGTGAGGATACGGAGGGAGGCGATCGCCAGGGTAAGAGTTTTGAAGTGAGTGGAGCTAGGAGCCTGGGGAGGGTTGGAGAGGACACGGGGCGGTGGGAGAGTGGGAAGACGTGGGCCATTGGGGGTTTGGGATGAGTTGGAGTTTGCCCAGGTCGGGTTGAGGAGACAGCCCGGAGAGGACTGCGGAGTGACCGGCGAGCGAGTCACGACGCGCGAGGACCGGGGAGAAGCTCCACCCCCCTCACCAGAGGCTTCTTCACCTCGCTCCTTCCTGAGCACCCGTTCCACCAGTTCTTTCGAGGACCGGTGTCCCACCACACAGGAGTAGCTCTGGCCCCTCTCCCAGGCTTCTGACGGGACGGAGAGCTGGCTGACCGCGCCGAAGGTCCCGTTGCTGTCTGGGGTCACCGGGAAGGTGGTCCTTCCGCTTGTGACCTCGCTGCCCTGGGCTCTCCAGGTCAAGTACAGGTCTCCAGGGTAGAAACCGGACACAAAGCAGGCCAGAGTTGTCGTCCCATCGTTGAGGGAACCCTCCCGCTGTCCCACTTCCAAGGTGCGTATTTCAGGGCTCTTCACCAGCTGGGCTGAAATCACAACAGGAATGGGTTTAGAAATCCCGGGAGGTGTAGAGAATTTCAGCCCTGGGTCCTGGGAGTCCCCCCATCTGGGACTGCAAACTATCCATTGAATTACATCCCTCATCAATCCCCCATCAAAGACCATCTCCTGCTAATTTATTCATCACACCAGACCCCCTACCTCTCCCATCGAAGCCCATCTCTCCGGCTCCCTACCTCTCCCATCAAAGCCCATCCCTCCAGTCCCCTACCTCTCCCATCGAATCCCATCCCTCCAGCTCCCTAACTCTCCCATCAAATCCCATCCCTCTAGTCCTCTAACTCTCCCATCGAATCCCATCTCTCAGGCTCCCTACCTCTCCCATCGAAGCCCACCCCTCCAGTCCTCTAACACTCCCATCGAAGCCCATCCCTCCAGTCCTCTAACTCACCCATCGAAGCCCATCCCTCCGGCTCCCTAACTCTCCCATCGAAGCCCATCCCTCCGGCTCCCTAACTCTCCCATCGAAGCCCATCCCTCCGGCTCCCTACCTCTCCCATCGAAGCCCATCCCTCCAGTCCTCTAACTCTTACATCGAAGCCCATCCCTCCAGTCCCCTAACTCTTACATCGAAGCCCATCCCTCCGGCTCCCTACCTCTCCCATCGAAGCCCATCCCTCCAGTCCTCTAACTCACCCATCGAAGCCCATCCCTCTAATCCTCTAACTCACCCATCGAAGCCCATCCCTCTAGTCCTCTAACTCTCCCATCGAAGCCCATCACTCTAATCCCCAAACTCTCCCATTGAAGCCCATCCCTCTAGTCCCTTAACTCTCCCATCGAAGCCCATCCCTCCAGTACCCTAACTCTCCCATCGAAGCCCATCCCTCCGGCTCCCTAACTCTCCCATCGAAGCCCATCCCTCTAGTCCTCTAACTCACCCATCAAAGCCCATCCCTCTTGTCCTCTAACTCTCCCATCGAAGCCCATCCCTCTAGACACCTAACTCTCCCATCGAAGCCCATCCCTCCAGTCCCCAAACTCTCCCATCGAAGCCCATCCCTCTAGTCCCCTAACTCTCCCATCGAAGCCCATCCGTCTAGTCCCCGAACTCTCCTATCAAAGCCAATTTTTCTAGTCCCCTAACTCTCCCATCGAAGCCCATCCCTCTAGTCCCCTAACTCTCCCATCGAAGCCCATCCCTCTAATCCCCAAACTCTCCCATCGAAGCCCATCCCTCCAGTCCCCTAACTCTCCCATCGAAGCCCATCCCTCTAGTCCCCTAACTCTCCCATCGATGCCCATCCCTCTAATCCCCTAACTCACAGATCGAAGCCCATCCCTCCAGTCCTCTAACTCTCCCATCGATGCCCATCCCTCTAATCCCCTAACTCTCCCATCGAAGCCCATCCCTCTAGTCTCCCCACCCTAACTAGTTCCCCCCTCACACATGCCGCCCTCCCCTACCCCAACCCCACCTCCCCTCCCCCTACCCTCTCCACCCCTCCCCCAGCCCCGATCGCTGACTCACCGTCTCCTGCAGTGATCGTGCTGGTTACTGGGGTTGTCAGTGCCTCGTGTGTAACCTCACAGGTGTAACTGGCCCCCGAACCCCAGTCCTCCCCGGACACCGTCAACTCACTCCTGGACCTGTAGGTCCCGTCCGGGTTGGCAAGGCACGGCAGAGCCTGGGAGCCGCCGCCCACCTCCGACTCCGCGCCGATCCACCGGAAGGATATCGTGTCCGGGTAGAACCCAGTGGCGGCGCAGGCCAGCGTGGCGGTCTGATTGGTCAGAATCTCCTGGATCGAGGGAGGGACGAGGCGGACGGACGGAGGGGAGGGGGAACGGGCTGAGGGGGGAAAACAAAACATGGATTAGGAGCCAGGAATCTGCGGGAATGAACTCAACGTCACCTCAGGGAGGCTGGAGGTCAAATCACGGCCCAGAGAGAGGGGCTGAAGGGTCCGCGCTCTCTGATGGGCAGTGGGTCAGAAAATGACCTCTCTCCCTCGGGAACCTGCAGATTCTGCAAAGTAGTTACAGCACAGAAACAGGCCATTCGGCCCAACTGGTCCATGCCGGTGTTTATGCTCCACTCGAGCCTCCTCCCACCCTTTTCATCGAATCCCATCAGCATATCCTTCTACCCCTTTCTCCCTCTTATACTTACCTGGTTCCCCTTAAATGCATCTCTGCTTTTCATCTCCATCACTCCCTGTGGTAGCGAGTCCCACATACCCACCACTCTCTGGGCAAAGAAGTTTCTCCTGAATTCCCGATTGGATTTATCAGTGACTATCTTATATTGACGGCCCCTAGTGCTGGTCTCACCCCACAAGTGAAAATATCTTCTCTACGTCTTCCCTATCAAACCCTTTCATCATCTTAAAGACCTCTATCAGGTCACCCCTCAGTCTCCTCTTTGCCAGAGAAATGTGCCCCAGGCTGTTCAGTCTTTCCTGATGGTTACAACCTTTCAGTTCTGGTATCATCCTTGTAAATCTTTTTTACATCTTCTCCAGTGCCTCTATATCCAATTTATAATATGGAGACCAGAACTGTGCACCGTGCTCCAAGTGTGGTCTAACCCAGGTATATGGAGACCAGAACTGTGCACAGTGCTCCAAGTGTGGTCTAACCAAGGCATATGGAGACCAGAACTGTGCACAGTGCTCCAAGTGTGGTCTAACCCAGGTATATGGAAACCAGGACTGTGCACAGTGCTCCAAGTGTGGTCTAACCCAGGTATATGGAGACCAGGACTGTGCACAGTGCTCCAATTGTGGTCTAACCAAGGTATATGGAGACCAGAACTGTGCACAGTGCTCCAAGTGTGGTCTAACCCAGGTATATGGAGACCAGGACTGTGCACAGTGCTCCAAGTGTGGTCTAACCCAGGTATATGGAGACCAGGACTGTGCACAGTGCTCCAAGTGTGGTCTAACCAAGGTATATGGAGACCAGAACTGTGCACAGTGCTCCAAGTGTGGTTTAAC